>BQNB010075375.1:0-31484 GCA_026074375.1 Tanacetum coccineum
CAAATGCGTACAATACAAAAGGTACATTGTGGATTTATCGATGTCGTCAATGACTTGAAAACACAGGGTGTTATACCAAACATTAAGATCTTCATAATAATGGCTAATACCCAAAGCTATTAGACTTCAAACTTCATAATTAATACAAAAGTAATGATTTAACCAAGTTAAACTAATTGAGTTAACGAATGATACCAAAAACTAAACGATTACAAGAGTATAAGAAATTACATGTTGTCTCCTATGGAATTAATTGCGTTGCTCGACCTCTTCTTCTCTTCTAAAAATTGACTTTTATGGTTTAGGTATCAAAAATATGATTTAGCACACTTAAAACTCGTTTTTGAGTTTTCTATTTATAGGGTCTAGAATATGGTCGATACGGCATATCCAAAGTCTTGGATATGGCGTATCGGGGTTTTCTTGAAGTAGGGACCACGTTTGATATCTTCTAAAATATTTTATTTCCATATAGCTTGAATACGGCGTATTAGCTTTTCTGGATACGGCGTATTGATCTTGTTTCCTTTGTGGACTTTGGTGAGTGTAGGCACGTATACGCCGTATCTTCCTTGATGGATACCGCGTATTGGTTTTTAGAACAGTAATCTTCAAATATCTTCGTTTAAGCTCCAGAATGCGTGCCTTTTAGTTAACTTTCACCAAGTACTCCATAATTACTGCGATTCTAAAATACAAACGATTAAGTAACAATTCTTTGCAATAATTATATAAAATGGGTTAATTACATGGGATAAATGATGCTATAAAAGTAACATTATTTGATGTTATCAATTATCCCCCACTTGAATCCTACTTGTCCTTAAGTAGCCTTTAGAAGTTTATGAAAATGTATCGCGCGTAATGGATTTTTCGCGTTGTAAGAGCATTTATATGAGGTCATATTACAAGTACACAACCAAACACCTCACGAAATAAGAAGATGAAAACACTCAAATCACTCAACTAATCTATGTGGTAACATGTAACTAATTCAATCAATTGCTCGTTCGTGATGAGTATTCTATCATAGGCTTGGCAAGGATACACATCTCTACTACTAGAGCTAAGGAGTAACAAGTTTATAAACGTAAAATAGGTTTTTATTATAAGGCTTAGGGTTGATTATTCTACAATCTTTCACCATAAGTACCACACCAACAAGGCAGCTGAAGCACACATACATGGCTATAACGACGGAATAGACATGTGTGTTCGATCACATCCTCATTCGAGTTTAACCAAGGGTTAGGATGAAGAATGATATAGGGTAGGGATCTTCTCACCTTCACTAATAGTAATAAACCAACAAGGCAGCTGAGACATGCATACATGGCCGTAACAACAGATTAGACATGCATGCTCGTACACATCCTCATTCGCGTAAAACCCATGGTTAATGATTAGAAAAGGGAATTAAATTGTTGTGAAATAAAAATTATGAAACAAATAGACTAGGTCCAAGATATAAGTTGCTAAATACTTTTTCTCGACCGTTACCATGAAAAAGACACAACTATTTACAAACGTCTTGATCATTGATAAAAAACAACAACCTGAGTTGGCATTCCCGTAACAAGTGGCAATATCTACCACTTTATGCAATACTCTACATCGTTGACTTATAAGACGTATCAATGAATAATCGATCCTTCATATAATTCCTTCAGTCATGCTTTTATGAAACGATTATCTTCAAACTTTCCTTCTCTTTTTTGTTGCGATTTTTCTAATTTTTTTCAATTTTTTTACTATGCTATACTATGAAACTCGGTGTAATTTCACCATCTTCACGATCATAATAACTTCGGATAATTCCTTCTGTAATTCTTCATTCTTCAGACGTACCAATAATTATGTTGGTAGTAAAAATACATGAGTTTTGACTACTTTATACATTCTCATTTGCAATGTGCAAATTTCTTTCCAACAGTACCAAAGATACAAAAATTGACACAAGACTTAGGAAATACATACTTTACACTGTAAGCAACTATCGACTGATAAATGGACTTAATCTAACAGGGTAGGCTAAAGTGTAAAGGTGTAACGAAACAAACAGTTGGTTTAATTCCTAAAGGATTGGCTCTATAGGTTTTTCTAGGGGTATCTTACTCTTAAGGTGAGAGTAAACAAAGGGTTTATACAAGGATTTAACTAACCAGTGTAGTTAGTTAATAAAACAACATATAAAGTCTTTTTGGGTGTAATCCTAGAAATTTACCAATTTAAACAAGTTACTCCATCTAAATCCATAGTACTCATTATTATGGTCTCGAATAGATATACCAAGCCAAGTTTTAAAGTCTACAACATCACCGGCACACTCATATTTTGTGGAATTTAGGTAAACATTTAGAAACAAATAAGGTTAAATCCTCACAATATCTAATAAGGGTTATTGTGTGCAGGTTATGTAACAAGTAATTTCACAAAAGTATGCTTGAAAAAAAAATTGAGCATAATTTAAGCATTTTAGTATATTTTTGTGAAAAATTACAGGACAAGTATAACCAATCTAATACCAATTCCCCCCCCACTTGAATTAATACCAACTCCTCATGTATGAATAAAACATTAAAAACAGGAATTTAAAAGAATTAGAATGAGAAACTCCCTGATATTTTATTCGGTAAATTCTCCAAGTTGAGTTATTGAGCAAGATTATGTTGAACAGTCGTTTTGAAGTTTCAAGACTCCAATACTTCTAGATTTCCAGATTATAGATACTTCACCAACTTCATCGATTTCTTTGCATCGAGGTCCTATGTAAAATATAGGAAAAACATGCAAAATCCTATCTCGGGTATCTACGATTAATTTAAATAAGTTAAATAAACCGTACAGGATATCAATATGCCGTATCCATAAACTGGAATACGCCGTATCGAGAAACCTATAAAAAGTATCTAAATACGGGTCAATTTGTTGAATACGCCGTATCATGTGCATGAATACGCTGTATTCACATAAATGACAATAATGTTTAAAGTTCATAGAAATAAAGGACTGATATTGTCCAGACATTCAATACGCCATATGGTATAGAGCGGATATACCGTATTGATTTCTGGGAAGACAGACTCGATAAAAATAAATAATAATCCGGGTAAGTTAAACTTTTCTTCCTTCTTATTTACTCTATCTCATCATCTTATGTCCAGCACGTGTGAGGCCATTCTTCCATCTCCATACTCCAGACAATAATCCGGGTCCTAAGTTTCAAGACTCCCTTGTAGGACACTCTTTTGAGCATTTGGTATGAGATGCGAGATTCATTCATCATATCTTCCTTACCCCACCTTAGTATTAGGTGGGATCTTGTTCATTATTCGATTAGTGTAGGTGTTTAAAACTCAGATGAGACTTGCACCATTTGGAAGTCACTTCTTTATTACCATGGTGAATGAAATCATTCTTTCGAACCATCATTCAGTTAATCCTAACTTCTCTAAAAAATATACACCAAAAATAACATCAGCACATATACCTTATCACGATAAGAATCCATATCTTCTAAAACTACAAAATCTGTTAAGATAGAAAAAGTTTCAACAAAGATAGGTATGTTTATTAAGGCTCCAACTACATTATTTCCCTTGTATTCTAATTTGTTCTTCCTTATAGAATTATAAAACTTTTTGGACATCATATTTACGTACAAGATAGGGAAAAAATTAGCGTGTAAAAATTCAAAACCTATTATGCAAGAAAACTTCAAGTTGTGGGCACAATCAATACGGATCTTCTTATCATGGTCGCAATTACTAGGATATCCAAAAAATTTGCTAACCATTCTAGCGTCATTCCTAGCTCTAAATTCCTCAACTACCTCACCTTCCTTAATGGTGGGCATTAAATCATCAACTTGACCTCTTCTAAGCTCTAATGGTTCATTAAGATTGTTTAGTTCTATGAAATCCTCAAAGAAAGGGTTTAATGATCTATTCAACACCAAAGTCTCTTCTATTAGCCTAGCTTCTAAATCAAGTTCCATTCTTTCTCTTAGGCTTAGCATGTAAACCCTCTTAATTAAACAACTAGTAGGTTTAACACTTTTGAAAATTATTTTCTCTTCCCTAATTCTTAAAGTTATATTCCTTTTGAAAACATCAATCTTAGCATGGGCGGTAGATAAAAATGATCTTCTGAGGATCAAGGGCACTTTGATATCCTCAGGTATATCAAGAATTATAAAATCTACTGGGAAAACAAATTTACCAATAACTACTAGCAATTTTTTAGCAATTCCTTTTGGATATTTCATAGTCCTATCTGCTAATTCAATTGTCAACTTAGTGTGAGCTAATTCGCCTAAACCTAAGTTATGGTAGGTCGAGAGAGGCATGACATTTACGCTAGCTCCTAAGTCAGCAAGGGTATTATTAAAGCAAACATTATTAATATAGCAAGGTAAAGTGAAACTCCCTGGGTCTTTCTCTTTTCGAGGTATGGATTTATTGATATGTAAATCTCTTTGTGAGTAAGCCTTCGAAAATTACGGCCCATATGATCCCTTCTTATCTTCATAGTAGCAATCATTCAAATGACTTAGAAACGAGATTGTTATTTTTTTGTCTCGTACATTAGTGTACTATTCTGTCCAGTGGATACGGCATATTGGTGTGATCCAATACGCCGTATAGAGCTTGCATCAGCTTCAACAATAGTCGAGATCAACTTGACATGGTCTCTTAGGTTAGTTTTAGTGGAGCTCGGTAAACTTCTAAATCCTCTTTCCTATAGTACCTTGCTATGGCCGATTTGGAGCTACCATAGTTTTAATTGATGCTACTTGGTTCCTTATGGCAGCATTCGTTGAAGTTCAGATCTCTTTCATCAAATTGGAGTTCTCCTCATGTCTTTTTGCTGATTCCCCCATAAATTTTCTTAGGGTTTCTTCCATAGATTGCCTTCGTTCTTGGTACGAAGGGTTTGCATTGTTCCTTTAGTAGAATCCTGGAGCAGTTACTCTATATCCCCCTCCTTGAAAAGGTGCACCAAATTGAGTGTCATAAGCTTCTTCGAGGGTTTTCCTTTCTTCCATGAGTTGACAATCTTTGGTGTAGTGGGGACCTTTACATTGTTCACATCCTACTTGAGCAACATAAGCTTTTTCATTCACTTTCTTAATTTCTCTTCCAAGATTGTTGAGTTGTGCTTGTATGGCTGCCAATCCGTTAGAAGTTTCAGTACTTCTAGTCCTAGATGTTCCATTGTGTCATTTTTGAGAGTATTCAGCCATTTCTTAGAGGGGTACTTTCACATCAGCAGCAGTCTTTGATGGTATGGCTCCTCTTGAATCAAGAATTTGCCTAGTTGGAACATCCAATCCATTATAGAACAAGACTACCTCTTGCATCTTTGTTAAATAGTGTTAAGGATACTTCATCAAGAGTTCTTTAAATCGCTCCCAAGCTTGATAAAGTTTTTCATCCGGTCTTGCTGAAAGTTATTGATCTCCTCTATTTTCTTTGCAGTACGAGTAGGTGGGCAATATTTGCTTAGAAACTTTATCTTCAAATCTTCCCAAGTTGTAATCGAACTAGATAGTTTGTTTCTTAGCCAATGACTTGCGGCTCCAGTTAAGGACATATGGAAGGCTCTAAGCATCACTTGGTCTATAGTAATATTAGGGATGTGGAACAAATCCATGATCCCAAGAACTTTCTCAATATGTTTGTTCGCATATTCATGATCCAAACCGCTGAAAGTGTTGGTACGTAGTTCCTTGAGAAATTGGCCTTTTAGCTCAAAATTATCCTTGTCCTCGATCTTAAGCCTAGCAACTCTCGATCCATAGTCGGCTCGAGTTTGCTCATGTATTGTTCCATAGTTTCTACCATTGTTTTGGCAACTTCTTCCTCCGAATATTCTTATTGGTCAGAAAATAGATCGAAATCAGGCGATCTTGATTCGTCAAGACTTAGTGTCATGAAGTGCTTCCTAGATGATCGAAATTCTCATTCTAGGTCCTTGAAAGGTGTAAATAGTTCCTTAGTCAAACTTCTTATCATGCACTACCTGAAACAAGGGATAAACAATCATTAGGATGGGCTCAGGATAAAGAAAACACAGATATATGGAAATTAAATGCAAAAAACAGATCTATTATCAGATAGTCAATACCCCACATTCAATGGAAGTGAATACGTCATATTAATCTTTTTGAACGAATACGCTGTATTGGATAGAAAGTTGGATACATCGTATCCAATGGAAGTGGATACACCGTATCGGTTTATCGACCAGAACAGTGTATTAGAGAAAACAATTAAATGCGAAAAAAATTAAACACACAAATATACAGAATATATAGAATTATACACTAACCTAAGTTACACTAATCCTAAGGGTTAGATCTAATCTAATGTTAAAAATCAACATATCAAATAAAAATCAAGATTAGATTTTCACTCCTCGGCAGCGGCGCCAAAAACATGATCGTGTCGTTGTGTAGTGTTAATTTTCTGAATTCAAGTTTTAAATTTATATTTTGCCGACTTAACCAAAAATAACACTTTAACGGGCAGTGTACCCGGTCAATGGTAGTTTTGTGG
This sequence comes from Tanacetum coccineum, assembly GCA_026074375.1. NCBI lineage: Eukaryota > Viridiplantae > Streptophyta > Magnoliopsida > Asterales > Asteraceae > Tanacetum > Tanacetum coccineum. The sequence goes on from BQNB010075375.1 coordinate 6,561, forward strand.
TAAGTAGGATGTCGATCACTAAGAGCGAGAAACACTTTCAATTTATTAATACTTTGGTTTTTCTAATCTATGTTAGTCTAAGTTATGATAAACATATGCTAACCTATGTTAATCATAAATCTAATGGATAAGGGGGGTTTTCAGCCTGAGAGACTGGCACATGTTTTATGGTGACTAAAATCCATTCAAGACATTAAAACGCACGTAAGGAAATTAACAGAAGATAAAAGAGCGGTCTAGCCAAATATAAGAAAACTGTATTAACCATTATTAATCCAATTAGAACGTTGGTTTGTTTATTTAGTGCAATGATTATTTATCTCGAGGTTTCGAATATAACTGTTTTCTTATTATAGTGTGTCATTTGTGTTATACTTCCATAAGTATTTGGCGTCATATGAGTGCTCATATTTGTGGGGAATTGCGGATGAGGCATGCTGTTGGAGTAGTTGCTGTAGATTATAGTGGGCCCACGGGAATGATTTAGTGTTGTATGGGGTGTTATCGAATCTGATTTAGTTGTAGGCCACCGGAGGCGCTTGTGAGGATGTTGGTGTGTGGACGTTTTTCCTTAAACCTTGACATGTAGTGAGAATTTTCATTATCACAATATGTAATTATTTTGCAGATTCCGCATATAAAGCATTCACTTATTTGCTGATGCTAATTCTGATATTAGGGATTTTCTTTTTTGTCTTTTTTTTTTGTTAATTTGTTGTTTTTTTTTTTTTTTTTTTTTTTTATTATATTTATTTAATTGTTTTTCTTTTTATTTTTCGGTATTTTGTTTTTCATATTTTTTTTTTTTTCTTTTTTCTTTATTTTATTTGACTTATCTATTTTAGTTTCTTCTTTTTTCTTTTTTTGTTCCTGTTTTTTTTTTTTGTTTTTTATGAAATATTTTTGTAGTACTTTTTGTTTTTTTTAATTTTGTTAGTGTAGTTTTTTATTCGTTATTGGGTGCGTTCGAGTTTTGTTTTTTTTTTTTCCTCCATGTTACACATTTTTCGGTTTATCTACCCAGAACCTAACCACCTCTATTCATTATTTTTTTTTTTTGGGGTATGTATTTGTTTTATTTTATTCTATGCTCGTGGGGTTATTTTATTGTTTTTTCAATACGTAGCGTCATACGATAGTTTTTACAAGACGTTGATGTGATTTCGCGTAGTTATGTTTTTTTAGGAAGTCCGGGTAGGTGCATTCACGAGCAACTTGCACAGGCCTTCTGGCACCCGTTCCTGAAGTATGGCTATCATCGCCATTCCTGGTTGCATCACGTGCTGCCAGTGCAGCAGTAACGCCTTCGTTAATCATTGCCTGAATTTGGGCATTGGTGACAAATGTAGTGGTATGAGTGTCTGTGACTGGTGTTGGTGTTGCACCTGGGTTTAACCTCGTGGTCCTTCTCTTTGGTGCCATTTTCTTGAAATCACAAGAAAACATAATACTCGTTAGATTTCATAAAATCATAACTATGACATAACATATACACATTAAATAAAACGAGATCACATCACACAGTGAAGTGTACAACTGTTATTGAAATTAACCATGGTATAACCAAATCGACATTCATTTATAATAAATTCGATTTCATAGATAACGTAATCCGTCCATTTCATATATAACTTGGAAAAACATACATGTTCGGTTCAGATACAAGATGATTACTACACTTAGGTTACAAGACAAAAGAAACAACCTAAAGCCATACTAGCCGGGATATACCCGTAACACTTAGTATGCTGTACAAGATAGATAATACCTGAACAAAAGACCTATACTGGGTAGCTAAACAAAACAAAAGATCTATACAGTCTGCTAGCTGGGAATAACCCATAATACTTAACAGGCTGCATAGCATAGCTACTACATAACCAAATCTAGGAACTGCTACCAGCCTCTCCTGGTGCATCAGGCTGTGCCGGACCTTTTGCGGGTCCATGCTGTCTCTGAAACTCGACCATCTGAGTCTGTAGTCCTTTCAGCAACTTTAATGCCTCAGCCAACTGGACCTGCCTCTGGTAGTCTGCCTGTAGCATCTCTAAAGTCACAACCTGACTCTTACGGTCAGCTGCCTGCAACTGTGAAATCACTGCCTGCTGACCCATCACTACAGAACGTAATGCCAAAATCTCTGAACGTGTCATATAGCTAACCTCTATGGAGCATCCCCATGCCTCTCGGGAAACCAAAGCCTCCTGATCTAGTAGTCGTGCAGTCTCATAGTGGTACTGACTATCATCAAACAATGTCTCAACACTCTGATATATCTGGGTCTGCCTGTCCTGAGTATCCTCTATCACAGCATAGATATCCTGTGTGTCCTGCTCCTGGACTGCAGTAAGCTCAGTCACCCTAGCATTGACCCCTTCAAGGGTCATCGGTGCTACCTCCTCAACAGCCTCTCTCGGGTCTACCCAAACATCTCTAATCCCATAGCCGACCTCCTCGGCTCTCTGTCGTCTGATCTCGGTATCCATAGTGACCCCTGACAAACCCATAGTTCTTCCTACGACTCCAATCGTCTAGGTGGCAGCGCAGCAGGAACCTCTCCCAATCGTCGTACCTAGGACCAAGGTCAATACCCAACCTCTTCTGAGGTGGTAGCGTAATCTCGGGCCTGTCTGTCTTGTGGTCAGAAGATAGTAACTGCAAAGGTGGTGATGAAGTAGGTAGTGGTAATGGATGAGAAGTGGATGGTGTCTCCGGGCTCTCAGCCGGATCATAGCAGTCTGATAGCCCAACGGTGCGAATAGGAACTAGCAGGTAGGTGATGCTGGAAAGGGGTATTGGTATATGTGGTAAAGGAGATGATAGTTAAGTAAGTGGTGATGGTGGTAGGGTGGTTAAGGCAAGAAGTCTCTCGACCTCCTCCCTAGGAGGAAGTGATATGGATAGCTCATCCCGGATAGATATTCTGGTTAGTCATACGGTGTAACAGGTGGGAACAGAGTCGTCCGGATATGGGTGCTCTCTCTCCTTCTCCTCCTCCTCATCCTCTGTTCCTCCCGTCTCCTCATCATCATCCATCTTCATGCATCATCCTATCAGCATGGTAATCAGCTGGATCCTCCTCAGGATCCTCATCGTCCTCCTCCGGCTCCTCCTCCGGATCAGACTCAGGAACATATCTGGTGAATCTGTAGTGGGTGAGGCAGCAGCAGGTAGTGGCTGCTCCTCGGCCGGAGTATGCTTCATCCTCCTTTGGCGTATGTAACTTAGGGTAACATCCGCGGCTCAGGGAACAAAGTATAGTGGGGGGGTGATTGCGCACCTCGGAGGCCAATGTATTTAGTAGGCGATGGTGGAACCTGATAAGCAGCCATTATGTAAGCATATGGGTCCTCTGGCATAATGGGTGGTCCATCGACTCCTGGTGAACCAATGTCTGACCCATCCTCAAATGGACTGGACACTGCCGTGTAGGTGACCGTAGAATCTTTCGAATCTGACATAACCGTATCTGAAACTCAAAACATAACTTATATTAGTATTTAATATAAGACTCTTATAGTAATATACATTTATATCATAACATGTATATCACATCAGCAATATCCTCATGCTTCGCATCTAGCCTAACCTACTAATGCACATTATGTATGTATGATCACCGTGAAAACCACTTTTGTATGAATGCAATGTATGAAAACGGTATAGCCAGCAAAAACATTTGACCTGTTCTCTATAACCCCTTTGCTCTTGATACCGAATCTTGTAACACCCCCAAATTGGGTCGCAATGGAATAAGAGTCTGGGGCATGTTACTTCTCAGATCACTAGCATAAGATATATATTGAACGACAATTAAAAGTCGTTTTAAAACTGATACATTGGATTTAACAAAATGTTTACAAAAGCTCGATAGATTTACACCTGTTTTTACTTGTTATTAGTACAAAGATATTCCAGCCCATAACAGACTAGGATTATAAAAACACAAAAAAAAAAACAAAAAATTTTATATGGGACAAAATCTTTAATGCAGTCATCCAAAACATAACCACCAATGTATCCCTTTTTGCACCCCGTGCCCTAATGATCTCCTGAAAAACATTGCATTTAAAATGTCAACAAAAGTTTGGTGAATTTCATAGGTTTTATGTAAATGTATAGACAGACCGCAAGACCTTTTCCCGTGTGATATCAACAGATGCAGACATCACAAAATGTAATTACGTTTTTCCCTAAGCCATGAACACCGAAGCTCGACATAATAACATACAATATATAATTCTTGCCAACATTTGCCCGTGACAATGTTAACGCTCGCCGTAACAGCACAAAACTCCACATGATATACGTTCATTTTCCAGTGATAGCTAGTCACCCGAACGGGAGTCAATCCCAAATAGATCATCTATACTCATTCGCGCCATCTACATTCTAGTAATGACAGTTCAATGATTCATTGCGCAATAGTGGGTTATCGCTACTTAGGCAAAATGTCTAACATGATAAAATGTACACTTGCGTCCAATTTGTAAAACATGAATATGTTTCTCACCCCCCAAAAACTGTAAAGACAATAATTGTAAAACATGGGGCTATGAACTCACCTTGAGTTAGTGAATTGATAATAATATATCCCGAATAAAAATGCGTCACGCTAACGTACGAAAGCAACCTAGTTAAAATAGGTCGAATCAGTACTTAAGTACGTTATCTAACAATTATCATATATAATCCTATATAGTTATCATCGTACTATCGTTCGGGCTATCATAATTTAAGAGGTCATGACATGACGTACGAGGAGTTAGGACACTTTAAATCGTAAATCCAACAACTCGTCAATACGCCATCCGAAGAGGCCTCATTATGAAATTCCCTAGTAATATAGCACTTTGATAACTAATAACATATATATATCTATATAGCTATATCACCATCTATTCGTTTAAGTGAAATCGTATTTATAAAGTAAAAACGTTTATAATTACGCCTTTAGCAAAAATGACATAACTTTGTCGTTTTAAGTCCGTTTCACGCGTTTCTTACGCCTATGCTTTCGTATTAAGACGAGTGATCATAATATTGCATTTTTATGTTTCTGAGATTCTGTTGTGAATAGTGTTTTACTGTTCATAACAGAATCTCACTTATTAACGCAAAACCCGTAAATGTCGTATCTTATTCGTTATAGCTCCGTTTTTAGCGATTCTTTCGAACACGTTCTCGTAATTGAAAGTTTTATCATATTATTGATGTTTACAAAGTATAAGTTACTGCCATGAATAGTAATTTTTATAAAATTTGTTTTATAAAGTATTTAGCGTCCGTAAACTTCGTAACTAATGTATCTTCGTCGTTATTATACCCGTTTTTTCGATTTCTTATCATTTGGAATCCTTATGAGATGATACCTTTATAAAAACCTAATATAGCTAGTTTTTACTTTACCAAATTCCGAACCAAACAGTAAGTTTGAAGTTTGTTACTTAAAACATGTTTTTAAGACTTGAAGTTTGTACCCAATTATTTCACACCTGTTACAACTACTTTCTAAACATTTATATCTTATGTCCATACATACAATAAAAGTCCATTAGATCTGTTTTGTCCAAGAGAGTCCCAAGGTAACAATTAACATGTTATTTACACCACTTTTCACATTGTAACTTATTAGTAGTTAAAATTAAAACCCTAATTTGAACTTATACATGTTAAAAACTTAAACAACAAGTTAACAACTTATAAACACACACATTTTTGTCGATGATATTCCCCAAACCATATAACATGTAAATAAGCTCACACATAATTGATAATAAGTGAAAAATTCATTTTACCATATTCTAAAGACACTCCTCTAAATGGTGATTCCTGACTAATAAGACATCAATATGCATAAATCATGATGAAAAGTAAATGAAGTAAGGGTTCTTAGATAACCTCTTGCGCATGTGTAGCGAGAGGGATTGAAGAACAACCAACTCTAAACCCTTGTTTAGCAAAGAAACCCTAGCATTGTGCACGGTTTGTGGGAAGACCCCAGAGGACATCCCAAACCAAGGAACCCGTATCTTTTGGGGGGGTGGCAAGTAGGGGCTTTCTTGTAAAACCTCGTCAAAGCTTAACCCAACTCCTTCATTATTCTTAGAATACCTTAAGTATTATGTATATACACTAATATGGTGAAAGAAAATCAAGCTATGGATTGTGTATGTTGGTGGTTTGATGTCGTGGGTTTAGAAGAGAGATATGGGAGAGATTTTTCTTGTTTATACTTTGTAAATGAACATCTATGTGTTACTTGCTAGCTTATATAATGAAAGACTAAGCCAAGGACTCAAGGAAGGCCTCAAGGAAGGTTCCTAGTGCAATTGGTCAAGTGGTTACAAAGGTGTAAGACATGGTTCCCTTGATATTTGTTGTAGCTTGATATTTAGGGTAATAGTCATGCACTTAGATATTTCTTTGGTCCTATCCCTACAAATTCGGCCACATACTCATATATGAGATGATATTTTGATTATTTTGTGTATTGGGTATAATCGTGGGTATTTGTTTAAGCGTAGTTAGGTTTTGGGCTATTCGGAATGCCAAACGCATTTTTATCGTGAAAACATAGCCTTTTATTAACCAATAAAAATAAGATGAACAAAGTTGATAATTATCCTCATAATAATCATTTAACACTTGCTTGATGTAAACATTTAATCGTTTAATGCCCGTTTACATTGAATACTCTTTTTAGTTACCGGCTTTAGCTTAACGATTACGATTTAAAAGCAAGCGCGTAAAACCCTAAAAATAAATTGTGATTACATAATGTCGTACAATGACCTAAAACACGAGGTGTTATAGTATCAGCAACAGTAGCATGATGATGATGAGTAGTGTCGAGACGACACGGGTTGGTTTTGTGACCGCATGTTTTGGTTCACTTATGTTTTGAAAACAATTTCTCTAAAATAATTATTATTATTATTATTATTATTATGGTGTGTAAAATGCCTCTGTTGGCATTAAAACAATATTATCATACTTTCTATTAAATTAGGATTATTATTATTATTTGTTTGCGCAATATTTATGTTTGTAACAGGAAAGAAAAAGAAGAAAAAGAAAGACCCGAAGCGAAAATGACGTGAACCAAAGATTCAGAATATCAATCACAATTGAAAAGTATTATTTCACTTTCTCATTTTATCTTTCTCTATAATATTTTCACATTGAGGACAATGCTCATATTAAGTATGAGGGGGAGATAAACTGGAAAAGTTAAAAAAAAGTTAAAAGAAAATATTTTGAAAAATAACATTTTATTGATCACGTATAAGCAATCTGGCTCTGGATTGATAACATCACTAGCATATTTATACCACCCAGAAAAATTGTGAGGATTAGATTTTAAAATTCTCAGGTATCCATCTTTGATACATAAGATGATTTTTATCTTTAGCTTTCTCGAGTTAAGGAGTGAGCAATTGCAAATATCTCATCTATCGTTACGGCTGTGTATATGTAGTTTTGTCGCATTTTCTGGAGCATTGATATCGATTTAAAATTATATGAGTGTGCCGGTGATTTGTTAATTCTAGAACTTGTGCTGGAAATCTTTATGAGACCGCAGTAGGAACACGTTCGCGTGTTATAAACATTTTACTGATTAAGAGGTGATAAAAATATAAATATAAGTAAACAATAATTTTGTTCAAAAAGATTTCTAATAAAATTATCTGAAATTTTATCCGTACGAATTGAGGAACATAAATGTTGGTATTGCTGTTTAAATGAAGTGAGAAGGTTGTAAACTTCTAAGTTCGTTTGAAGTAGTGTGCTTATCCTAAGTATGGGAGGAAAGCAAGTTTCCCCCAAGTTAAAGTGAAATAAGGCAAGAAAGAAAGCCAAAGTTCGAAAAAAAATAAGAGAAGAAAAGAAAAAAAGAAATGATGTGAAGAATTAGTTGGTTACATTACGGATAAGGTGAATTATGATTTTATTACAAACCCTTTTTTAACAAATAATAAATAATATCACTAAATAAATTACCTCTTTTGATGTTTATGTTTGGTGCTTACGCCATGTCGGTGAAGTTTAGTTTCTTGTACAAGCCTATGGTAATTTGAACATCTAATGACTGCGCGTATGAGTAACTTCCGTTTACTATCCATTTTACTAAATTGAGCGAGTGTGAAAAAGAAATTTATCTATAAAATTTATGAGTTGCTTTGTCGCGTTTATCAATAAAAAAAAATGGCGTTTTTGGGGGGATCATTAATTTGTTTTTTTAAAACGAAAATACTTTCGCTTTGATTGCTTGAGGGCAAGCAATAAGCTAAGTATGGGGGGATTTGATAACGCTCCAAATATACATAAAATATCCCTCAAAAATACATTAAATATATATGTTAACGCTTGAAATATTTCAAAGTTTGCTTGCTTGTTGTGTAATATTCATTCAGGAACAAAAAGTCACAAGAAAATGACTAAACTTAGCATAAAGAAATCCTGTTAAATGCACTAACGGTCGTTATATGAAGAATCTAGAAGAGAATCCAAGGGAGAATTAATGAACCAAGCCAAAGTGCGGCGCATAATTCTTTTTGTGCGGTGTACTTCACAATGAAGTAAATGCCATTTAATTAAACACCAAGTCTGGCGCATAATTTTCCTTGTACGACGCACTTCTCCTGTAGTTACTCCAAAATCATAAATGATTGCAATGATTGTGCAACCTTTCACTCCCCTATTTTCTCCTAACCTGATGAGGGCTTCACCATAAATAGAGGATGAAAATTGCTCCTCAAATCATCCCTTGAAGCATTCTTCTCATCCACCTACATCTATAATCACTTCTCAATAGTTAGGAAGTTGTTCTTAGGGAATTGTTGAAGAATAAACCTTATTCTTCATCACATTCTAGGTTTTAGTAGAGGGAAGTGCCGTTTGATCTCATAAGGGTGTGTTAAGAAGTTGTTATAGTAGTTATAGTTGAATTTCCAAGTTGTTATAATATCAATTTGAAAGAAAGTTCTTGTAGCAGTGAACCATTTTTGCTATGAGTTTTGGTAAAACACGTTTCCCTACTTTTATATTATGAATTCTGAATTGCTCATGCTTGTTATGTGTTTTGAATTGATAAATATGAAGTAGTGTTAGGAATTTTGTATAACAAACTTAATTCTGTTAGTATTATAGTTAGTTCTGCTGGTGTAATAGTTAGTACTGGTAGAAGGTTTATCATAGTTAGTACTGGCAGTATTAAATAGTTAATATTTTTGTGTAAATAGTTTAAGTCTGCTTACGCAGAAATTAGTTAGAGTTAAAGATATGCATGAGATATCTTAGGAAAAGATATGCATTATCTTTATACGCGTTTTGTAAAGCCCATTAGGGTTTCCTTGGTTTATAAAAGGAACCAGAGGGATAGTCAGTAGATATAGTTCTACAGAAGATCGTAGAGATCAAATAGTAATCATAGTTTGTAATCTGTAACTTAGGCAGATTCAAAGTTCAATATAAAAGTGTTTTGATTGTGTTCTTCTTTACATTGTTGATTAAATTCCCGCTTAATAATAGTGTTAATCATTTGTTTTCATCATTGTTACTTTAGATTTATCTAAGGCAACAAACCATTTACAAGCTAAAGGTTAAGATCTATTAAGCAAAGGGAATCCCTACAAGTAGTATCAAGCTTGTGTGGAAAACTCTGAATAAGAAGAACTCCATTGTTTGAAGCAGATCTACAGTAAAACATGTAAATGGCCATCTACTCTTCAAGCTCATCAAGTTTATCTGAAAATAAGGTACAAAACTGTTCTAAACAATGTCTTGAATCTTTTAAAACTCTTTAAAAGAACTATGATACTGAAAGAGAAAAACATAACAAAGAAAAACTAGAAATTAGGGGTTATGAGATAGCCTTAGAGTCACTAGAAGCTAGAATTCTTGGAAATGAAAAAAATGATTCGCTTCGGGGTGAGAGATAGAGTTTCTAGATAGACTAAGTGTAGAGAAATAAAAAATTAACAACTATAAATCAGAATTAGAAAAGGTTGTTAAGGATAGAGATGATTGAAACTCAAGATTGAAAATGGGAAAGTTCAATCAAAGAATCTCACTAAGATACTCAATAGTCAGATGAGTACTCATGATAAAAATAGATTAGGGTTTGGCACACAAATGGATGATTTGAGTAATAAATCTGAAACTGATAGTGAGAACAGTTTGACTATTTTTGAGGTAAGGTCTACTGATGAAGAGAGCACATATACAAATAATAGTTCAACTAAAAGCAAATTGAGTACATGTCATTCCCCCTCCACATTACAGGGAACTCCACTAACCCCAAAGTTTGATATATCATTTGCAGGACTAGATGAGTATGCTTTTAGAAATAAAATCATAGAGTCTAAGACAACTGAAACTAACAAGACTGTAGGTACCACAAATGAAGCAACTATAGTAAAACCTAAGTCTGTCAATGAAACAGTTGTGTCTAAGTCAAAGATTAATAGGGATGAAGTCATCATTGAGGATTGGACCTCAGATGATGAGGATGATGTGTGTGCTGTCAAAACTGTTAGTTCTGTTAAGCCTAATGTGACTCAAGCTGTTAGGAGTCAAGCTGATAAAAGTGGTCAAACTTCACAAAAACAAGGGATTGGTTTTAAGAAAGTACATAAAATAAAAGCTTGTTTTGTTTGCAAAAGCACTGGCCATTTGATAAAAGACTATGATTTCTATGACCAAAAGAGTCCTGAACCTAGGGTTAAAAATGTGGTCAATACTGGGAAGAGGGTAGTCAAACCAGTATGGGATTATGGCAAAAGGGTAAATCACCAAAACTTTTCAAAAAATTTGAAATACCCTCATGCAAAAAGGACCTTTAACCCATCAGCAGTACTAACCAGAGCAGGTTTAGTTAATACTGATAGATCAAATGTTAGTACTGCTAGGTCTATAGTACTGTTTAGGCCGTTTATGATGTTTAGGCCCGGTTAGTACTACGCTCAGGCCATTGGTCCCTCAAAATAAACACAAACTAAATATTTATTAGACCAAATAACCCAAGACATTCAGAAATTGTAAGACCAAAGCCGTCAACTCGCAATCAAGAGGTCTTACAACACCCAACCAGTTTATAGACCCAAAGACTTAAAAACTGATGTGAAAACTTTTGGGGTTAAAAACATGACTACAGTTGGGATAGCAAGGGCAGTAGTTAGTAAAGGGGTAAAGGTGGAAATGTCCTTAAAAAGGCTAAATGGGTATGGAGCCAAAATGAAATTACCAGGATCATGGTAACAAATATAATGCTCATACATGCTCAAGAATTTTTTGAGTATGTAGACCAAAAAGGATTTTCCAAGTCAGTATTGCCTTGGATTCCCTAAGAGATACTAATTCTCCTTACCTTTTGCAAGGCAATCTCAGAGATCTTGTTATAAGGATCATGTAGTGGTGGATATGGTTGCTCTATGCCATATGACTGGCAACAAAGCTTATCTTTCAGACTATTAAGATTTTCAATGTAGGCTTTGTGCTTTTGGGAAGTGATCCAAAGAGGAACAAGCATGATTTAAGGATGGATGTAGGATGCAGGCTGGCAAATTCTACTCATGATATGATGCCACTAAAGTACTACAGACAAGCATAATGATGGTCGCTTTCCTGAAGAAACCAAATGAAAGTGTTGGTTTCACTAAGGTAGTAGATTTCCTTAAAGGTACATCTCTCAGGTATGCCTTAACTCATAATCTTACTATCTATGACTCCCTAGTCAAACAGTTGTGGCAAACTGCCACAGTCAGAATACTTGCTAATGGGACTTAACAATTAATAGCATCTATAGACTCTAAAGAGTATACTATTACTGAGGCATCTGTTAGAAGTAAACTTTAATTGGCAGATGCAACAGGAATACATAATTTATCTGATGCTGACAAAAAAGAAAGAAGAAGGTAAAATGAAATATAAATCAAAAAGATAATAAAATAAAAAATAAAAAAAATAAAAATAAAAACTAAACCGCGCCTCCCTTCCACTACCTCCCACTACACTGCCACCTCACCAAACCCTCCACTCACCCCGACCCCACTCGCCACGCCCACCCCGACCCCCGCGGAGCCGTTCATCCCGCCCCGGCCACCTCTCCATTAATCAACTCCCCCAATTTACAGAACCATCTTTACCCCAACGCACTAATATATAGTGTCAACAAGCCTTATTAACAGCCCAAAGGAAATTTTATAATCCAACATAATTATAACACTGCTTAACGCACTAATTCGGAGGATGTGGAACAATTTGGTAGTACTCTGCTACTTTGCAATTAAAACTGTCAATCTAACAATAGTGATTATAATTTTCTAAAATGATTTATTGATGGGATGGTTTCAAAATTTATGAGAGTAAGTTCAAAATTTTAAATGTTCCAAGGTTATTACAAATTATTTTGGATAGTTGTAACTGAAAATAAAGAAGGTATTTACCTCAACTTTGACCAAAAACTTTTGTTCAAGCATGAAAATGGGTTATGCAGGGAATTTTTACCATTGCTTGCCCTGCTATGTTGGCAGGGGGCAAGCTGTAGATTCAAGTGAATGGCTCAGCACAAACCAGCCGAACCCCATCCCACACCTGTTGATCCAATACCATCCACAACCCACTCATTGGATTCACCTCATCCATCACTATAACATCAATCACACACCCTCATTCACCACTATCATCATTCCCAATATCATCACCAACCACATTCCCCACATCATTCCACCACCTCAATCATCGACCTCATTTTCTCAACACCCAAAGGTCCTAATGAAGCACCATCTCCCTGAAGGTAATAGAACCTCGGAAGTGTTGAGGACAATGTGCAACTTAAGGAATTGATGGTACTTGTACCTAAGTTGGTGACTAGGATTAATAGTTTGGAGAAAGAATTGAAGGACACCAAACAGACACTAGGGAATGATGTGCTCAAATTGGTAAAGAAGGTGAAAACTCTGGAAATAGATTTAAAGAGGAAATCCAAGAAAGTACTCATATCTGAATCAGAGGGTGAAGAATCAGAGGATCAGGGAAGGAAGTTTCAGGATATTGATGATGATCCTCTAGTTTCTTTAGTTAAGGAATCCATGAAAGAGAAGTCAACAAATTTTGTCACTCCTACAAAAGCTTCAGGGGAGGCTCATGAAGAAGAAATCAGTCCTACAATCTTGGAGGCAGCTAAAACATTGTCAAAGGTTGCTTCTCAGGGTGTTAGCAAAGAAAAATCAACTGATAAGGGCAAGAGATACAGGAGGAGAGCAAGGTCTATGGCTAAAAAGATTGATACTGGATTGGATGCTGAAGAAGAGATTAATACTGGCAGAGAAGAGATTAATACTGGCAGAGAAGAGATTAATACTGGTATTGAAGAAGTTAGTACTGGTAGTACTAAAGTTGATTCTGGTACTGCTAGTAAAAGGGGTCAAAGGGAAGGAAAGGCTCAAATGGTTGAAGAGGATATCCAGGCTACTCACAAAACTAAAGAACAAATGAGACAAGAGCAAGCTGGATTGGAAGAGGCTATAAAGTTGCAAGCTCAACTGGATGAAGAAGTTGCAAAGCAGATTCATTTAGATAAAATGATAGCTAAAAGAATGGCTGAAGAGGAAGCTTTAACAGAACAACAAAAGAAAAGAAAAGCTCAAGTTCAATTTGAAGCTCAGTTTTATACTGAAGAAGACTGGGATACTATTAGAGCCAAGCTAGAAGCAAATGCAGAGTTGTCAAAAGATGTGTTGGGACAAGATTTGCCTGAACAAGATTTTGCAAAAAGAATGGTAATATGGTGTGAATCGAGAGAAAGGAAACAACTTTGCAGAGGAAAGAGCTAAGGAAAAGAGAAATCAAACCTATGATCAGTCACAATTAAGGATCTATATTGTCAAACACACACACACTTAAAATCAATGAGACTGAAGCTATTCCTCAGTTAAAGAAGTTGAAAGTTTGGAAGAAATTAAAGAAGAGTTTGATAAGTTTAGTTCAGCAGATTGATACTTATTGTTGCTAAAAAAAATCTTGAAGCTGCACAAAGGCAAAAATTGAAAAAGATATGAGAGGTGCTTCAGACAATGACTTCAAAGAAACAAAGGATTGATGATAAAGATGTTCCAGCTATAGGAGAAAAAGTTTCTAAAGTAAAGGAAGAAGAGCAAGTAAAAAAACAGGAAAAAGAAAGAAGCAAAAGGATAGAAAAGGTATAAATGTTAACAAGAATGCACAAGAAGATTCAAAAACTGATAAAGAGGAATCAGTAGAAGCTATGAATCCTACTCCTTTGACTACCAAATCTGATAGTGTGGCAAATTGGAAGATATTTTAGCAAGGTCAAAGAAGTGTTTATTAGATAATAAGAGCAAATGGAGCTGATACAGTCTACATGAGCTTTGGAGCTATGATTAAAGCCTTCACAAGAGAGGATCTTATACAGTTGTATAGGTTAGTAATGTAGAAGTATGGAACAAATAGGCCTGAAGATGCTTATGACAGAGTACTTTGGAGTGATCTCAGGACTATGTTTGATCCACCTCTTATTGAAGATGCTATTTGGAGCTTACCACTTCAACAAAAGATGGTTAGTTGGAGATATTATGATAAGTGTGAAGTACATTGTTTAACTTTGGAGGCATGCACAATCTATATGTTAGTAATATAAAAGTATCCATTTGTCAAAAAAAAAAGCTTGCCAAGTGATGCTAAAAATGAAGCTTCTAGATGGAAAAATGAATAAAGTTTGCTATAAACTCTTAAAGATGATTAAGAAGCAAGCTGGGATTAGAAAGTGATGAAGTTATCAGTAGCAGTGGGCATGTTTTTGGAAATTTTAGACTATTATGGAAGTGAAAAGGGTTTGGATGTTGGCTAACCACCACACAACAAATGGTTATCAGTTCAACCATGCTTAAATAGGCATAAGACTGTCTAGTCCCAAAGCAAATGGCTTTGGTAAGACTTCTCAAATCTGTTTATGGTTACAGTTTACCAAAAATTATATGGTAATCAATGCACCATAGTATTGTACTAAAGCATTGGCTACTCCAGAGCAAACGGCTACTGGTAAAGAGAATTTAAATCCATTGATAGCTGATAGCGTTGCTAAAAACTATAAAAGGTTATCCAATGCACCTTGTTACTACATGAAGCATTGACTATCTATAGTAAACGGCTCATGGTAAAGACTTAACAAATCCGTTGATGGCTGGTAGTTTGCCAAAAACTATAAAGCCAACTTAGTTGGATGTTGCTGTGTAGCTGTGAAGAGAAGACAAAGACTAAAAGACAAAGTTAATCTGGTTTCAAATGAACATCAACAGATCATCATTCAAGAGAATCTAAGGACTGAAACATACTGGATACAATTTCTTAAAAGTCCACAAACTAAAGATACTGAAGAAACTTGAAGTTAACAAGTGAAGTTCAAGTTTAGGGGAGGATTGTTAGGAATTTTGTATAACAGACTTAATTCTGTTAGTATTATAGTTAGTTCTGCTAGTATAATAGTTAGTACTGGTAGAAGGTTTATCATAGTTAGTACTGGCAGTATTAAATAGTTAATACTGTTTGTGTAATAGTTAAGTCTGCTTACGCAGAAATTAGTTAGAGTTAAAGATATGCATGAGATATCTTAGGAAATGATATGCATTATCTTTATACGCGTTTTGTAAAGCCCATTAGGGTTTCCTTAGTCTATAAAAGGAACCCTAGGCATAGTTAGTAGATATAGTTCTACAGAAGATCATAGAGATCAAATAGTAATCATAGTTTATAATCTGTAACTTAGGCAGATTCAAAGTTCGATATAAAAGTGTTTTGATTGTGTTCTTCTTTACATTGTTGATTAAATTCCGCGTAATCAATAGTGGTTAATCATTGTTTCATCATTGTTACTTTAGATTTATCTAAGGCGACAAACCCTTTACAAGCTAAATGTTAAGATCCATTAAGCAAAGGGATCCTACAAGTAGTTTAACATGTTTGTTTAGGGATCATAAGAAAAGTATGGATTAAACTTGGATAAACTAGTGAATTTTGGAAACTATCAATATGAACATAATGTTTTTACACTTGGACTTATTAATCATCATTTGATCATCATTTTTGTCTGGATATAGGTCGAAAGACTCTAGCTAAATGTTTGATTTCCATGTTGTTTGTCTTTGATAACTAGATGCTAGCCTTGTGAGGATTGGCTAACAAAATGATCATTAACCAAGGGTAAAAGGGTTTAACGCTTAACCTCATGTCTACCGAATTTGGTTATGAAAGTCCATATTCTTATTTTCCCAAACTTGAGTCGAATTAAAGGATTTTTGTAATCAAAAGTAAAGGCCGAAAGGATTTTTGATTATAATAAATCGACAATCATTTTAGTAAACTACCCGTTTCTTTAATCGATTATACTTTATTTCTTAAACCGTTATCCATCCAATTTTATCCATATTTGTTCTAGTACCCCCAAACAACATCATTTAATATCTTGAAGTACCTTGAAATCTTTAGATCGTGACAGTCTATAAGATTTACCCTTTTCATAATATAATCGACTCTTTTTTGAATTACCAATCCCGTGGAACGACCTGGTCTTACCCTAAACCTATACTATAAATGGGGGTTTATACTTTACCTGTGTGTTAGTTGGAATTGGATAAAACTAGTATTATAAATTTAAAGCTTTAATAACACATCAAGAACCTTAGGTCGGCAATCCCGACGCCATCGCCAAAACCCCCGACGCCGTTGCAACGTCCTTTTTTGCACAGTTGTAGATTTTCTCATTGCTATCGTATGGGCTGTTTAATCGTTAAAATCTGAGTTCGTATGAAGGAGTTATGACCAAAACAATATCTGGTACTGCGCTCGCAAGTGAAATGATCTTCTCAATCTCGTGACACAAAATCTTCTAGGGTTTCTTTAAGTCGGCCACGTTTTGACGCCATCACCAGATCTCTGACGCCGTCATTTCAAACAACCTGACGTCGTCGCTTGAAACTCGTGACACCGTCTCCACACTCTGTATGCACAACTTCTTTAAGGATTTGGTGTAGAGTCGTAGTCTTGTCCGTTTCTTCTCCAAATGAGCCCAAGTCACGTGTATTTCCTCCAAATGCCATCCAAGTGCTAAAAACCTAAAAACAAATGATTAAGCACATAATCTGGGCATATTTGCATGATTTAAGGGGTTAAATGACCCCGAAATAGTGTATAAAATGACACCTCATCAAATACCCCTACACTTGGGATTTGCTTGTCCTCAAGCAAATAGGCTTTTCTACCTAGACAATAGCAATATTATGGTCATTTAACCTACTCTTTAAAAGTATTATAATAACAACCTTCTAGACCTCGTAATTAAAAGCACAGAAAGTATATACTAGCACCTCACATAAGTGTTTGGGATTCTCTCTTTCACTCGGGTGTATAATAAATTATAACATAATAGGGAAACAGAAAATCAACACTCATTACCTGTCATAACATATAAATTACCATAGGCTTGGTAAAGGATCAAACCTCCACCGCTAAGGCACAGCATTAATTCATTAACTATCTAAAGAAGGTCTTTTAAAGGGTTGTGGGGTGTAGGTGTAAGATAACATTAATGGAAACGGAAACAGATGGGATACATTTGGGTGGTGACTTTGGGTGAATTTAGAGTGGAAGGGTTAGCTAATTATTTATAAGAATACACGTTGGTTTGGTTGCTAAGCCAAAGACTCGGACAAAATATACAAACTCTACACAACTCTACATCAATCTCTTTCTTTTCTTTTCTGACTCTAAATATTAACATAAACAAATGGCAGCCCTTACATTTTTTTTCCACTTTTTTTATATACATTTTTTTTCGTACAACTTTTTTCCCTGCCATTTGCTAAACATATAATAACATCATTGGGGGATTATAGATACAACACCCCTACACTTGTACTTTTACATACTCGATTATTTACAATCTAACTAATGATTCGATTTGAGGTGGATCAACATAACATGGAGCTTATTGAGCTCTATTGGGGGTAATAAATTACTTATTCCCTAATTTTTCATAAGATGAATACTACCATGAATCCTAATCGTCCCAAAACAATATTTACAAGGATAAGGACTTAGCAACCGTGGTACTCAAATAATTAAATTTGGGTTAAAACAAATAATGTACTAAAGTGAGGTACCACAAGTAGGTTGAATACGATTTGGGTGTAACGATGGTTTAAGGGGACATGCACTTCATTTATATCCTGGGCATAACACCAGAAAATTATGAGAATCATGAAAAAAGATAGGCTCGAAGGGTTGTACTAGGGGTATCCTGCACTAAAAGTGAGTGCATGGCAAGGGTATGGGATAGTTACATGATCGGTGTGACCATAATAACAGTTACAGGTTTAAAACATGGGTTAATCCTAGTGCCTCTTATCTAGTAATTCCTAATACTCACATGTAGTCTCAGGATGCATCACAAAAACAAGTTCTAGAATTTAATATACTACCGGTACACTCATATAATTTAATACCGATATCGAGGCTCCAGAAAAGGCGACAAAGACCATACGTACACATCCATAATGACGGAATAGACACATATGACAGCATTCGAACCTTAACTCGAGAAAGCTAAAGGTATAAACTATCTTGGGTATCAATAATGGGTACCCGAATTTCTAAATATCTAAAGACGAACCTCTCATTTTTTAGGTGGAATTTTAAGGGTTTTTGTGTTAGTCATACACATTCCTATCCATGAGACGCTATTAATACTCGGTTTTTGTCGGTATGTGTCATAAAAAAATTTAAATTTGGGTCAAAATTACCTTTTTATGCTATGTTTTGATATATTACCCATCATTTTAAGGAAAAAGCAAATGGCAAATGAAGGAATAGCTTCTAAGGCTTATTTTCTCCCCTACAGTTAAGTTTAACATTGTCCCTAATGTTCTACAGAAGTACCCGTAAAAACGAATAAAGGGATAAGAAAACAAGTAAAAGAAACTAGTACTCCCCTGGTTTGCTCAATAATGGAGAATAAACATGCGATAACTGGTTAAATCGTCCTCCAAGAATCGTCTAATGAAAACTTCCAAAGAACTTCCAAGCTTCCTCTCATCAAATATAACATGTAATCAAAGACCAAGACAATTAACAACCAAGGCATAAAAATCAACGGGTAAATGAATAAATCAATTCTCATTAACTAGGTTTAGACTCTATGAAAGCAATACAGATAGGATGAGTGTGTTAACGTAATCGTAGTTTTCTGCAGGTTTTTAGGAAAATTACAAATTCTGGAAATTACGCAAGATTAATTTCTCAAAAATTAATTAAAATCGAATATTCCTGTAGCAGACCTGGTGACGCCCTCAAGATTAATCTTGACGCCATCTCAAGGGTCTGTAAAGAAGAATTTTTTTTCTTTTCTTCAAAAATTCTGGCACGCAATTACCCATTAGTTAATTCCTGCAAAATTTAATACAAAAACCACAAAAATAGTTGATGACATCAAATAACGTCTATTTTATAGCATCATTTATCTCATGTTATTAACCCATTTTGTATAGTTATTGCAAAGAATTGTTACTTAATCGTTTATATTTGAGAATTGCAGTAATTATGGAGTACTTGGTGAAGTTATGCTAAAAGGCAAGCATTTTGGAGCATAAACTAAGAGTTCGAGAAAGTCTACTGATTTGACAGCAAATACGCCGTATTTTTTATCCAAGACTTTGACGAAACAAAATACCATTGCCTGACTTTGAAGAATACACCGTATCCACATCAGTATATACGTCGTATATTCTACTTTGGTCAAATATCAAGAAATGCACACTTTCAGCCAATACTCTGTACCCAAGAAGCTCGATACGCCGTACCCAAGATGTACAAAACACCGTATCGGAGTAGCCTAATACGCCGTACCCAAAGACCCTAATACACCGTACCGGAGTAGCCCAATACGCCGTACGCAATAGGTCCGATACGCCGTACCCAATACGTCTGATACGCCGTATCCAGGATGTCCAATATGCTGTATCCATATCAGCTCAAGAAAATTCTTGAATATTTTACTCTTGGAGCCCACGCCAAGTCATCCAATACGCCGTATCGAACCGACTACCAGACCCTATATATACATACGACCCTAAACTCAATTTTAATCAAGCAAGTGAATCCCTAAACCAGCAAGTCGACCAAGAGACGAATAAAGGAGCCTAGAAGGTCAGAAAAGAGCCTCAAGATCATAGGAAAACTCTTGTAATCTTCATGCAACCGAATACGCGTTCGATTAAGGTTTCTTTATTTTAATTGTTCATATATCAAACCGTATGTATTTTTACATTAACTATCGGCTAATACCTTTAGGTATCAGCCATGTTTATGAAGATCTAATGTTTGGTTTGTTTATCTCGGTTGCTTAATTTATCGTTGATTGTTGTTTATGTTTATCAATTTATATTCGTTTACGTGCTTAAGTATGCGACCTATCATTCAATTGGGTCTAGTCCTACATATTTAATGCGCTGCAACTTCGGTGTTGTTTGGGTGTAGGCTAAGAGTCCGGGATAGCTCTCCATATTGCAAATTATATATCTAGAATCATAGGATCACAAATATTGACCTATCTTTGCCTTTAGATTAGTGAGCTTAGTTTAGCCATAAGGTGAGCTTGGTATCAACGAGTACGATATTTTTTTTTTTTTTTTTTTTTTTTTTTGTTTTTTTTTTTTTTTTTTTTTTTTTTTTTTTTTTTTTTTTTTTTTTTTTTTTTTTTTCTTTTATTCCATTGGTAAGGACTCGGATAGTGGACTACTATTATATAAATCATCGTTAAGCAGTAAGTGGGTAAAGTCTCGATGAGCTAGGGTTTAGTAAGAGCACCATTACTTATATCCTAAGATAGATTATAATCAACATAACGAAGCATTATGCGGATGCGTCTAATTCTGACAGAATTAGCGTGTCTAGGTCTTAGGAAGAAGTACCGCCTAAGTTAAGGAATGATATGCCCTTCGAGATAAGTCAATCATTGCACTAATAAACAAACCTGTGTTTTATCGGATTATTCGTGGTTGATAGGTTTTCCTTACAATAGTTCTTGACCGTTCCTCTATCGTTTATTTGTCTTTTGTGTGTGTTTATTGTTTTACTTGTCATCAAAACCTTAGGTTAGATACACAAAACAGTGCCTGTCTCTCAGGCTAAAACCCCCCTTTTACACTAGTTTTAGGTTTAACTTAGATAACTAAAATACTGATAAATTAGATATGAACACTCTCGCTCTTAGTGATCAACACCCTACTTACCAACGAAACTATAATTGATCGGGTACATTGCTCGTTCAAGTGTTGTTTTTAGGTATAGTCGGCATAAAATAAATAGTAAAACTTGATACATAAAATACCTACTCACAACGAAACATTAAGTTTTTGGCGTCGTTGCCGGGGAGTGAAGTTTTTTAATTCTTTTTTATTAGTGTTTTAGTTTAGTTTAGATATAGTTTAGATTAATTTGCATAGTTGTGTGTTTGATTTTTGCATTGTATATTTTTTTTTTATTGTGTGTTTGTGTGCATTATTACAGTTCGCTGTAACTTTCTGAGTCGAGTTACTCAATACGGCGTATTCATTTTCTTGGATACGACGTATAAATTTTTTTTCAAACCAATACAGCGTATTCGACTCTATCATCAATACGGCGTATTAAGCTATTTGCCAGTTTTCTTTCCTAGCGAATTTATTACAGTTAAAATGGACAACCCCAGCATTACTATGAAGGAATATATCAAGCTTGAAGAAGAAAAAGCTTGTAGGCATGGTCTAGTGTTTAACTGGCAAACTGCTACGTATTGTAAGATCTAGGATAATGAAAACGTTTATGACCTCAGATCTGTTGAAACTGGATTCCCAGCTATAGTCTTTAACGACACATTAATATCTGAAGCAACACTCTCGTGTGAGCCTAAGGTAAGTTCTCTTAACAACGATGAAATTGACTTTAGAATATCGTTTGATGAATCCGACGATGAAGATTGCACGATAATTTTTGACAAAAATTCATTTTCTTACAAAATAATTTTCTATTAACAATTTAAAAACGGATTCGGAAAATATTAGATATTAGAAAAAGACTCGGTCACCCCGTGTATTTTACTGTTTATTATAGCTTGTAGTTTAATAGTTAATCGTATGATTTTCAGTTTTGAACCGGGTACTAACACCCTGTATTTTATAAGAACTATAAATACCTCTTCCAACTTTGAAAGAGGTAGCTAGTCATTATTTTCTATTTTACACACATGTTTCTCTCACTAGAAAATATCTCTCCATGGGTTTCTCTCTCTAGAAACTAGCCAAATCCAAGAATCATCACCGGGGCTGTGAAATATGATATCCTACAATTGGTATCAGAGCTTTGTGGTGATTTCGTGAGCTTGTGTGCGTTCGGATCTTGATTAGATCGTGTTTTCTAGTTGCTTTTTGTGTTCTTGATTCAAAAATCAAAACCCAGATTTTTGTGCTTAGATGTGTTTATGTTTATGTTTTAAGCAAGATTCTAGGCATAAGGTTATTTACTAGTTTGTGCAAGAAAAATCAATGTACAACGTCAAAAAGGGTGGGTTTTGGTGTATTTTGTTGGAAAAAGGTCTGTTTTGCTCGAAGTTCACTTTCTGCTTGAGGAAGCGAAATACGCAGTATGAATGAAGCGAAATATGTTTCAAGCAAAATATGTTTGCCTCTAAGCAAAATATGACAGGTTGATTCCAAGCGAAATATGTATTCAAGCGGAATATGACATTATCAAGCGAAATATGTCTGTTTGTCTTCAAGCGAAATATGACAGATTATCCTAAGCGAAACATGTCATAAACTCTAAGCGAAATATGTTGAGTTTTTCTCCAAGCGGAATATGTCACTAAAATCTTAATTTTTCTACGGTTTTCTTACTTTGTAAAATCCCGTGAAAGATTTATTTCTCGGTTTCAGTTAAGATTTAGTAAAATCCCATAGAATAATTACTTTAATGGCACTCAATGTGGACCATGTCTTTGAAGCTGATCAATGCGATGCATTCGACTCTGATGTTGATGAGGCTCCCACCACACAGACCATGTTCATGGCAAATCTTACATCTGAAGAAGCCGGGCCATCATATGACTCGAATACTCCGTTTGAGGTACAAGATCATGATACCTTTGTAGATCATATGGATGAGTATCATGAAGTACACGAGATGCAAAACGATGTACAACACAACTACGTTGTTGACTCTGATGCTGACTATACGAGTGATAGTAATATTATTCCGTATGATCAGTATGTGGAAGACAACGAAGAACATGTTGTACAAAGTAATGTATCTTCTGTACGAAATGATGCATTGATGTCAATTCTCGATGAAATGCATGAACAGGGTGTCCAAAGTATGTCAGTAAATAAGCAGGATAAAGTAGTTAATGACTCAGTGACTTCTGAACTTGCGAGATATAAGGAACTGGTCGGGGTGTATGAACAACGGGCTAAGTTTGAATTAACTGATAGAGAACGAAAGATTGATGAACAAATGAGAATAATTATCTCTGACCGAAATCAAAAAGAAACTTCTTTAAAATCGGAACTTCATTCTGCACAATTGCAACTTCGTTCTACCCTGTTAGGAATTATACTTTGAGTTGATTATGACAAAACATATTAAAGATGGAGGATCTACAAGACAAAGCTGGAATAACATTAATGCTGATTGAAGATTAGTCAAATAGTATTTCATGCTGATATATAGTTTCCTAATTTTATTTGATCTTATCTTGTCTTGTAAACCCTAACCCCTCTAGTATATAAAGAGGGGTAGGCTTCTAGGTTTATCATTCATTCAATTCACAATGTAAACCTAAAGGTGTGTGTGTACTCTAGGCGTCAAGTCTTTGTAAGACGCCTAGCTTTAGTAGCTAGCTTATTAGTAGCTTAGTAGTATAATAAGCCTTTGTATCCTGATCAAATACAATGAAAGGCTTAATGTTTAGTAGTAACACCTTGTTCTTAATTATGATTGTATTCCGCTGTACATAGTAGGAATACTGTTAATCATCAAAACCAGTTTATCCCACAAGCTGTACTTCTTAGGACTGGCAAAGTAAACATTCCTCCTGTTAGACCATAACCAGTTCCTACTGGTAAGCCAAAGGTGCCTGCACCAGTTCCTACTGGTAGGCAAAATAGGCCTTTTCTAGTTCTTACTGATAGAGGATATTCTCCATCAGTAACTTCTGGTTGGTGGAAAAGTACTGCTAGACCTATGCCCCATTTTAATAGACCTACAAGTTCTTATTTTCAGACTTATACACCATATGTACCTCAAATGTATTATAATCATATGAAATATGGTGGGGTGAGATGGGCAACTGCTGTTAAGCCCTCAACAGGTTGTTCTTGGAAAACACATAGAAAAGGTTTATACTGGGTACCCAAGAACAATAGTGGATCTCATATATCTTCATGGACAACCTTTTCAGATCCGCAAGGCAGACCCAAGTCATAAATGGCTTGGGTCCCCCTTAGACACTAACTTTTCCCATGTTGTATATTGTAGGAAAATCCTTACTCTGATGCAAAAGATGCTGAGGAACTTCAGAAGAGAGCAAGTGCAAAAACAGCTCCTCCTTGTAGCATACCAGTTTCTACTGGTAGCATCCCAGTTCCTTCTGGTAATCCAATGGTTTCTCCTAATGATGTTTCAGTTCCTACTGGTGGTGTTCCAGTTCCTTCTAGTAGTCCAACTGACTCATTCTTTGATGCTGAGCCTACAACTCAATTCTCCAGTCCATCAGACCTTGGAAATAATGTACTCTCACCTGGTATTTTCTCTTCTACATCCTATGATGATGAGTTTGGTGATGATCTAAACAATTTAGCATCAACTATGGAAGTC
>BQNB010075376.1:0-31483 GCA_026074375.1 Tanacetum coccineum
TTTGAAACCCGAGAGCTCAAACGGTCTCGAAGACACTCAAATCGAAAGTCAACGTATAATGTATAAGTAAAAGTCAAAGTCAAAAAATACTTGTAATTATACTATAATTCAGAAAATATATTTTATGGTTTTCGCTACTAAAACTTAACCCAACAATCTCGAAATCATGTGTTGGCTAAATATCGATATTACGAACAACTTTTTGATAAAAATGTCGTTTTACGGGTCAAAACCTTAATTCAAAATTGTATCAGCTTCTATATTATTTTCCGTAATTTAGTAAAAACAGTCCCGATTTTAAATGGTCTCGTTTTGTATTAAAAATGCACATTCAAGTCCCGAAACCAATGCTTTTGACAAACATCGTCGTTCCGGACAACTTTCATATTTTAAGTTTTTTATGAAAACGACATCTAGCGTGTCAAAACCCCACTCGAAGTCTGTTACAGCAACTATATGTTTTTAGAAAAATTAGTAAAACAGTCCCGTTTTTAAAATGACTCGTTTTATATTAAAATCTTACTTTCAAGTCCCGAACCTAAAAGATTAACAAACATCGTCGTTTCGGACAACTTTCGTGTTTTAAGTTTCTTATGAAAACGAGTTTTAAGGGGTTAAACGCTCGTTTGAAAACTGTTATAGAATACTATTCATCCCGTTGTTTACTAGTTTGGTCATTATAGCGTTTAAAACTAGTTTTAGTCGTATCTTATTCGTTATAGCTCCGTTTTAGGCAAGTCAACTACCCACGGAATCGTGTTTATAAGTAGTTTAATATTTTTAACATTCTGGTTTTCCTTTGGGTCTCTAACGATCCGTTTCACCTTGATTTTCGTGTTAATTATTTAATAAAATTAAACTTATGTTTTAACCTATTTGTCTTTACACTCTCAATACTTTCAAAACTACACTAACCTAATCTCATTCTTCCACTTTCTTTAATATAACTTACAAAAAGACTAACAACAATATATATAACATAAAATGATAATATTTTATAAAAGTAAATAAAAACATAAAAGTAAAAGTAAATTTATTATATATATTAACTTGTTTACTTTTTGTACAACTTTTAAGTGTGTCATTGTTAACATACAAGATTCGCTAACTAGAGTTGATCCGGAGGTCGAGGAAGATAAAATGGATAATAAGCCGTTTGTAGAGAGAGAAAGTTAGAAAGAAGAAGAAGTGTGTGTATTACTAGGGAGAGAAAGTAAAATAAACCTAATGATTATCCTCACCCCTCCATGGAAGTATGGAGGGGGTATTTATAGTCTTAGTGACACTCAACTATACAAATTTGAAAATATTAATCCCTACATATCACGACTATTAGACTAGATGTAATTATGTATAAGTCTTCATATTTTAGGGCTAACAATCTTTCACCAATATGTAGACATACGTAATTACTTACAATGTTCTTAACAAATACAAAATACAACATAATAAAGAACTTCCAAGGTGCTTCCAATGCTGAGGATGACGTCTTCGTCTTCTAGTCTTCATAACTTGTACCTCAGCTTGAATCCTCTTTGTCTTTGCTTGTTGTAGAACCACTGTATTAAGCATGAGTTGGATTAACTTCCCCCTAATTCATGCAGCATGTCTTGAAAAGTTTTCTTCATAGACTCCTTTTTGGCGAAGTTTCTGAATCAGCTTCCCCCAAACCAATATCCATATCTTGAGCAGATTCTGTAGCTTAAACAATCTTCTATCTTTGACATTTAAAGTGTACAACGGAAATATGTAAATGTCGAAGCAAACCACACCAAATAATACTTCTACTTGACATTTGGTCTTTATGATTATCCGTTCGGGTGCATTTAGCGAGAAATCAGGATCAATTCTTCTCATAATATGCAGTATACTTCATAAAACATGCTAAGTAGAAGTAGTTATACACCTACTTCCCCTGGAAGTTGACATCGGTAACATCAAAGACAACTAGTCCCGGATATGTCACACATTTTCCCCCCATGATGGTTGCGAACTCTCAGAAGCATTATTGTTGTTGTACGACAATACCTCGAGAAGTTCTTATTTAAGACAATCTTGAAATCCAAACAAAGCATTAACCTTTGTCTTTAGAAAACCGTAAAGGAGATGAAGCAAAATCAAGAAAAACTTGGTTATAATCAAGGTATTGTATTATGAATATCGTTGTAGATCTTTGAGAATTTTTTTGCTTTGTTTTAGACTGTGAAGTACCTTTGTCTTGGAATCCCATGAGAATCGCTGATTACATCTCAACATTAACCTCTCTGGCTAACTTTCCAACCTCGTATTCTGTCGGCTATCTGTTGTGAACACTGGTGAAGTAAACCCGATATTCTAAACTTGAAACCGAAGTACAATCCCCCAAATTTGTTACTTAAGCTTGCACTATTGTTGATTGAAGAACGGTGCAGAAGCAAATTTCTACGTACCTTATACCCATTCACAAAAGTATAAGAAGTACTACACCTATTAAGAATATCCACATCTGCAACTGTGTGTGACACTAAGTACTACAACGCAACTCCTTTAAGTGATAGTTATCCAGGTCTTCAACCAACCAACTCGACTACTGGAAACTAGATAATCCAAGTCTCAATCATAAACTTCATGTGCCCAAGCAAGTCATCAATCGATAGAGTGGGTTTAAAAAAAGGGGTAGAAAAATAGAAGGAAGTCTCGATGATGAAATAAGTAGACGCCTTCATGAAATCCCACTTCAACTTTAAATAAGAAATACAAAATCAACTCTGTGATCACTTGACATTCTTTAATCCGAATACTAGCCGATTGACGTTTAAGTGAATCTTATAAATGATCGTTTTTTAGCGTTAAGTGTTTTGATTGCTTTGGTGTTTGTTTGATTGTCGTTAACTACAAAAACCAATGTTGACTTAAAAATGAAAACGCCGTGTAGCTAACTTGATGTTTAAGCACAGATTCAGTCTTATGCCCACGTGATGCGCGGTCGAAATTTTTTCGGGAAATAAGGTTTTCAAAACGAGGGTTTTCTTTGATCGGAATGAGTACGTAATCACCATATACCCATTATCTTATACTAGGCCAATTTCATATGCATCAAATCCAAAAACCAATACTTGATCCATACATATGGTATAAAATACCACAATGTAACCTGGCCTAACTACAACTCCCGTTTCGCAGCCTAGACCATCAAGCGTAACAGCCTAATACTCTTTGATGACCAAAAACGGATGGTCCAATGAAGAATTAATACCCGGCCTGCTAATATTCTTGTACACAATCCAAATAATCACTAGTAGTCCAATCCATAAAGAAAGACTACCCTAGAAGTTAGATATATAAGTGAAGTATACCTAATTTCTCTCATACTTACCAACCCTAATCACAAACACAGACGCCACCATCTACTTCTCTTATCCCGAATTTCTTTTCGTTACCATAATTTCTCTCTTCCACATAAATCAAACACATACACAAACATAATCACAATAGATATTCAAACCAACGTATGATAGGTAAAGTGTAACCCTTAATATCTGCTCTAACCGAGTACCCAACACCAAACAACGAAGAATCAAGCACAAGAATTGGCTAAAGATCTTTTCTTTTAAAAGGTCTCGGGTAGGGTTGTTTTTTTAATTCATTTATGTTTTCTTGAATCGAACAAAGAAGAATCTGAACACTCCTGTTCTTGATTGTTCTTTTATGTTCGAAAAAAAGAAACTTTGTCTTCCACATGATCTATGATGAGTTTGTTCTTCGTGTTATTGATCTTAAAGGTCATTGACATAGTTGCACAACACGAAAGAACCAAAGCTGAGATATTGTTCCTTTTCTTTTCTTCTTTTTTTTCGAATAAGTTGTTGTTGTGCTGAGAGATATTTGTGACGATGGGAATAAGATTTAGATTTGTGGATTTGATGTTTGTGTTCATTGGCTCATGTTGTTGTAGTTGGTTGTTTTAGTTTCGATTTGTGCTCTTCTTCTATTCTGGTTCTTCATTTGACTTTCTTGGCTGACTCGGACCGACTCGGTAATTACCGAGTTGACCCGATCTAGTTTTGATAAACCGCCTTCACTCAACCATGTTAAAAAAAACTAAGTCTTAGTTTTCTAAATCACCTCCACAAAGGAAAATTTGGCAGAGTTTTTGATAGAAAGTTCATCTAAATCACCTTCAATAACCTGTAATCCCAAATCGCCTCGTGTAAGGCGATTTAGTTTAAATCGCCCTCGGTACTTTAAAAAACTAGAACGGAGGAGATTTATCTAAATCGCCTCCATCCTTTCTGTCCTTTTACCCTAAAAAATGGATCTGAGTTTTTCTTACTAAAAACCACCAGAAATCAAGAAATAAGCTTAAAAATAAGCTTATACAAGCTGTTTAGGACAAATGCAGATAGTTGGAGGTAATGGTGGGAATCAGTTACAATAGTATGTTGGGCATAATACAGGAAATCAGATTGGGTACAATGCAGGGAATATTACAGGAAATGTTAGGAATCAGTTTGGGCAGAACAGAGGTCAAAATCAGGGTGTTCAAAATGCTATGAATCAGAATGGGTTGATTGTTGTTCCAACTGTTGGGAATCAGATGGGTAATATTGTTGCTGCAAGGGCTAAGAATAATGGGAATGTGAACAATGATCAGATCATGTGTTACAATTGCAAAGGATTGGGTCATTTTGCTAGGAATTGCACAGTCAAGAAGAAGAGGGATGCTATTTATCTTCAGACTCAGTTGTTGATTACTCAAAAGGAAGAAGCACGTATCCCAATTCAAGCTGAGGAATTTGATCTCATGGCTGCTGCTGCTGAGTATAATGAGGAAGAGGAAATAAATGCAAACTGCATCTTGATGGCTAATTTGCAGCAATAATCTACATCAAGTACTCAAATTGACAAAGCTCCCGTCTATGATTCAGACGGATCACCTAAGGTACACCAAAATTATATTGATAATGATATATATAATATGTTTTCGTAACATGAAGAGTATACTGAGATACTCGAGCCTATCACTGAGACACACATGGAACAACAGAATAATAGTAATATTATTCCTGTTGAGTCCAGTGTGGATCCTAGTAGAGTACAAGTAGAACATCATCCGACCCCTGATGAGGAAACACGTGCTTACCATGAGTCATTATATAATAATTTAGCCATTGAAGTTGAGAAAGTCAACACGGTCAATCGTAAGTATAGAGAAACAAATGTTCAATTGACCGCTGAGCTTGCAAGATATAAGGATAAAGAAAAATGTTTTAAAATCAATCAAACAAAAATTAAGGAACTTGAAGATGGTTATGCAAAATCGGTTTATCAAGAAAAATGTTTAAAAAAGAAATTAAATGTTCTTCATTTAAGTTCGGCTAAAAAGATAAACGTTTTGACTGACGAAATTGCAAATCTAAATAACCAGCTTTCAAAAGAAAAATCAACGGTTTCTTCTCTTTAAGAAGAAAAGAAAAAGTTGAAAAATGATTTCAAAATAAAAGAAGATAGTGTTCTCGATGATCTTTTAAATGCTGAAAAGAGAATCGAGGAACTAGATAACATTTTGGTAAAACAAGGTCAGTCAATTCAGACTAGTCACATGCGTTCACCAAAACAAATATCATTTTATCACACACATCATAAAATGGCTTTGGGTTATCCTAATCCTCAACATCTCAAGCAAGCTCAGAAAAAACAACCGAGTCTTTACAATAGAAAGTTATTGTTAGATAACCATGATCCTCCTGTCGTGCATGATTCAGATGAAACTGATGAACTTACTCAAGAGAGTCATTTAAGAATGAAAGAACTTAAGAAAGAGATAAAACCAGCAAATTACGCTAAAATTAATCAACTTTCTAAAGTTTTTTGTTAAAGCAAAAATGTTTCTGAAACTATTTTGATACCCGATGATGAATCCTTGGATGATATTCCCAAAAGGAGTGTTGCACGAAAATTCCTTCAAGAGGTAAAAGACATAATTGTCACTCTTCAACGTGTTGTAAAATATAAAATGACTTTAAACGCGGGAAATTTTACGTTACACATTCATCTTGAGATTCAAAAAGTTTTTAAAAATGAAATTATTTCGATCGTTGATCAAATTGACGCGCGAGTAATTCATTTTGAAAATGAATTTGTTCTTGAAGCAACTAATTTTGTTCGAGATTACAAATCTCTTGCAAAAGAAGCTGAAGAATCTCTTGAAAAAATTAAATTTTTAGAAAAAGAAATTGAACGCCTCTCGAAAGCAAGTGACAGTGTAGATAGTAATCCTGTTGTTTTAAATATCACGGTGATTGATGAAGAAAATCTCCAAACTGAGCTTGTACGTACGAAAGAAAAAATGGAAAACTTTATGTTATTAAAAAGGATAAAGAATTTGTAGAGCTTTGGAATAAATGGGCCAAAAAATGTGATGAATGCAAATATAATAAAATTTCATACGATAACTCTTACAAAGACATGCAACAGAAAATCAAACGGTTGTAAGCTCAGTTAGGAGAGGTTAAGGGAAATAGTACGACTACTTCTTGTGTACCAAAATCCCTTGACTCGAATGTTCAAAAACTTAAGGATGAGAATGTAGCTTTAGAATCTAGGGTAGCATCTTATAGGAAGGAAGTAGAACACCTTAAGATTGTGTATAAAAACCTATTTGATTCTATTAAAGTTACTCAGATTGGCTCTTTGCAACAAAAACTCATCGATAAGACTTGTGAAAATGCTAATTTAAGAACCCAGTTACAAAATAAGTTTTCTAAACAAAGTACCAGTGCGGATACTAAGTTTACAAAACCATCATTCTCGGGAACTAAACTTTTTGCTGTAACTCCTTTTCGAAAAAGTAGGTTTAGTCCCAAGGTTGTTGTGAACAATGATTTGACAAAACCAGTCACTTCACACTCGATACCTAAAACAAATGTTGTGAAAAATGATAAAGTGATTGCCCCTGGAATGTTTCAAATTGACACGTCTTCACACTCTAGGGTAGATCCTTATGTGCCTAACAAAGATGTTAAAGCAATTGTTAGGACAAAACCGATCACTACATCACAACCTCAAGCCATAGACAAGAAAGATGTAAATTCTAATAAAGGTGTCTAATCTTCAACAGGAGTAAACAACAATACTAAGAGCAGAAGACCACAGCCTAAAATCAATACAAAGAATGATAGGGTCTCCTCTTCCTCTAGAAGTAGTTGCATCACGAACACTAAAGTGGAAGTAGAAGAACATCTTAGGAATTTATCGTCTTTAAATAATCATAAACATATTTCATCTGAATGTAATAACATTAAGCTTGCTATTCGGAATGATAAATCTAATGTTATTTGTGCTAAATCTAAGAAATGTTGGATTCCTGTTAATCATGATGTTTGTGTTTTGAATTATGTGAATGGCTTGAAATCTTGTGGAAAATCTTGAATTACTAATGTTTTAAACAGTGATAATCATAAGAAACAGAAAGCAAAATCAAATGCTAAGAAAAATTAAAAGTTAGGTTCTAAAGAAAGTCTTGCTAAGCCTCGTAGATCTAGAACTATATCTAAGTGGTTGCCTACTGGTAGATTTTTTGACCTTTGCGGTAAAATAATTAAAACTAGTACCACTATCGATGATAATGAAATATCTGCGTATGATAAGGCATGTACTCCTAACCCAAAGGAACCTACAACTATCGGTTTCCAAATTATATTTCTTTTCTTGGCAAGCTGTCGAAATTGGCATATGGTGCGTTGACTCGGGTTGCTCCAAGCATATGACCGGGAACATGAGCCTTCTCAAGAACTTTGTTTGGAAATTCATGGGAACTGTTCGCTTTTTGGAAATGATCATGTTATAGCAATTTTGGGCTACGGAGATCTTCATTGGGGAAATATAATCATAACCAGGGTTTCATACGTTGATGGTTTGGGGCACAATCTGTTCTCGATTTGGCAATTTTGTAATGTATATTTAGAAGTCGCATTCAGAAGAAATACTTGTTTCGTCAAGAACTTGGAAGGAGTTGATCTGTTATAAGGAAATCGTGGTACCAAGCTTTACACCATCAATCTCTTAAAAATGTTTGATGCTTCTTTAATTTTCCTTATGTCTCGTACCACCTCAACACAATCTTAGTTATGGCATCAAAGGTTATCCCATCTTAATTTTGACACCATAAACTAATTAGCAAAAGACGATCTCGTCATAGGTCTTCCTAAATTAAAATATTCTAAAGACCATCTTTGTCCATCTTGTAAGCAAGGCAAAAGCAAGAAGAAGTCATACAAACCAAAACCTGTTCTAAATTCCAGGAATAAGTTACATGTCCTACATATGGATTTGTGTAGCCCAATGAGAATCAAAAGCATAAATGGCAAACGATACATTCTTGTGATTGTGGATGATTACTCTCGTTATACATGGGTTCATTTTCTCGCATCGATAGATGAAGCTCCAGGAGTTATTATCACTTTCTTAAGAAAGATTACGGTTATACTGCAAGCCCCTGTAATTATTGTCAGAACAGATAAGATAATAGAATTCACCAACAAAGAGCTTAAAGACTACTTTGATATAGTTAGTATTACTCAACAAACGTCGAATGTGAGGACTCTTGAGCAGAATGGAGTAGTTGAACGAAGAAATCATACATTAGTTGAAGCTGCTCGTACAATGCTACTTTTCTCTAGTGCTCCATTATTCTTATGGGCTGAGGCAGTAGCTACTGCATGTTACACACAAAATCGTTCCATAATTCATGCAAGATTCAACAAAACATCTTACGAGCTCATTAATGTAAGAAAACCGGATATTTCGTTCCTATATGTATTCGGGGCTCTTTGTTATCCAAAGAATGATCGTAAAGATATTGGAAAGCTCGGTGCTAAAGGTGATATAGGCTTTTTCGTTGGTTATTCTTCAACTACTTGTGCTTATAGAGTTTTCAACCGAAAGACAAAGAAAATTATGGAGACGATGAACGTTACTTTTGATGAACTTTTGGCGATGGCTTGTAAACAACACAATTTACAACCCGAGCTTCAAAGTAAGACTTCTGGACACGGCAGTTCAGGACTCGCACTTAATTATGCTCCGTCAGCAATATCAACTCTAAAACCAACTGAACGTGATTTGGAAATTTTATTTTGGCCAATTTACGATAAATATATGGAGGGTCCATCTTTAGATGCTAATAGAACTGCCCCTGCTGCACCTGTAAACCAAAATCTTCAGACTTCGAGTGCATCTACAACAACGGTTGCTTCTGCACCTTATCCATAAAATCATCTTCGGTAAATCCAAGCATTCCAACCACTTCACAGGCTGCTGACGAGACTCAATAACAACAAGATTCTCAGCAACAACGTATTCGAGCTCATCTCCAATCTGATATAGTTGCTGAAAATGCAAACAATGCAATGTTCAACGACAATGAGTTTGTTAACCCATTTGCACCATCTACAAGTTCAGCTGAGTCTTCAACATAATACGTGGATCCGTCGAACATGCATACGTTTTATAAACCGTATCCACATGAATATCAATGGACTAGAGATCATCCTTTAGATCAAGTGATAGGGGAACCCTCACGACCAGTACTGACGAGAAATCAGCTACGAACAGATGCAGAAATATGTATATTTGCATTGTCTGTAAGCACTATGGAACCAAGTAATGTGAAAGAAGCTATGACCGACGCTTCATGGATAGAATCAATGCAAGAAGATCTCAATCAATTCAAAAGGCTTGATGTATGGGAATTAGTACCGCATCTGGATAATATTAAACCCTTTATTCTGAAATGGTTATTCAAAAACAAGCTGGATGAAGAGCAAACGGTCATAAGAAACAAAACTCGTCTGGTTGTGAGAGGATATCGACAAGAAGAAGGAATTGATTTTGAAGAATCTTTCGCTCCAATTGCTCGAATGGAAGCTATCAGGATTTTCTTGGCATATGCGGCACATAAATCATTCACGGTTTATCAGATGGACGTAAAGACTTCTTTCTTGCACGGGTCATTAAAAGAAGACGTGTACGTATGTTAACCTAAAGGATTCATTGATGCTGATCATCCAAGTCATGTCTACAAGCTAAAAAAAGCATTGTATGGGTTAAAGCAAGCACCGAGGGCATGATATGATGAATTATCAAAGTTTCTCCTAAAGAATCACTTCACCAAAGGAACCATTGATCTGACATTGTTTATCAAACACTACGACAACGAAATCCTAGTGGCTCAGGTCTATGTAGATGATATAATCTTTGGTTCTACTAATGCTAAATATTCCCTATTATTTGTTGACCGTATGAAAAGCCGCTTAGAAATGTCGATGATGGGGGAAATGACATTTTTCCTTGGTTTACAAGTTAACCAATCCCCCCGTGGTATTTTCTTAAACCAGTCCAAATACGTGCTAGAAATTCTTAAGAAACATGGAATGTAAAATTGTGATCCCATTGGTACACCAATGGAGATTAAACATAAGTTTGATTTGAATAAGAACGGGACACTAGTAGATGCAACG
This sequence comes from Tanacetum coccineum, assembly GCA_026074375.1. Classification (NCBI taxonomy): domain Eukaryota; kingdom Viridiplantae; phylum Streptophyta; class Magnoliopsida; order Asterales; family Asteraceae; genus Tanacetum; species Tanacetum coccineum. Next base: position 10,500 of record BQNB010075376.1, read on the forward strand.
AAATATCAAAGCATGATAGGTTCCCTAATGTACTTAACATCAAGCAGACCGGACATTGTACATGCTACTTGTTTATGTCCTTCGTACCAGGCTAAGCCAACCAAGAAGCACCTCAAAGAGGTTAAAAGGATCTTTCGTTACCTCAGGGGAACCGTTAACATTGGTCTCTGGTATACGAAGGATTTTGGTTTTGAACTAATTGCTTTTTTAGAGGTTGGTCACACAGGATGTGATGATACCTATAAGAGTACTTCCAGAGGAACGCAATTCTTAGGTGAAAAGCTGGTGAGCTGGTCCTCGAAAAAACAAGACTGTACAACACTGTCATCCACGGAAGTAGAATATGTGTCTTTATCCGCTTGCTGTGCTCAAGTCCTCTGGATGCGAACACAGTTAACGAAATATGGCTTCTACTTTGATAAGATTCCTATCTATTGTGACTCACAATCAGCATAGCCATATCCTGTAACCCGGTCCAATACTCAAGAACCAAACACATCGCTGTCCGCTACTATTTCATCAAAGAGCATGTGGAACGTGGTACGATTGAACTGTATTTTGTCAAGACTGACTACCAATTGGCTGACATGTTCACCAAAGCCCTTCCCCAGGAAAGGTTTGAATTCTTGGTTCGTCGCCTTGGTATGCGTAGTTTCACTCCCGATGAGTTGGAATGTCTTGCAAACTTATAGTAATATTTTGTATATATTTATTCAGAAAAACAAAATACAAAAATATATAACCTGTAAAAAAATATAAAATCAGAAAATTTTCAAAAAATACAAAAATATTCTTCTTTGACATGTCTCTCAGAATCGATAATATGAACATACCTAGAAATGTCGCTCAATAACGGCACAGGTATGTACTTAAAGTTCGAATGAGTGCTTGTAAATATTTTTCAAACATGTCATTTCTAATTTTTTTTCTCACTATGACTTACAGTTAAATGTCAGACTGTAACTCGTACTTCAAATAAAGGAAAGTCTATCTATATTGATAACTTATCCTCAAAACAGGAAATTAAATTTTCTTAGTCATGAGCTATTCTTAAAAACATTCAAATTTTTCAAGCTTATGAAAAAGAAAAGTATACGGTTTAGTGTGCTTTTTCTTAAAAAGAAGAGAAGTCTTTGGTATGTGTTTAATTACACATACCTTTGACCACTAAAACCAGACTTAAATGACTAAAAACGTACTAAAAATACATTGTATTTATATGTTTTGCATTTATATTATACAAGTAATGGATATCCAAGAAAAGGACAAAAATCAAAGCCAAAACGACAAAACCGAGCACGAGAACGGAAAGAGCGTGAAAGAAAAGTCAACAAAAAGTCAAAGTCAAATCAAGTCAAAGTCAACCCCGGGAAGTGGAATTGGAAAGTGCATCGAAAACCGAACCCGAAAACCTAAATTGCCAAAAGTGGGCCCACCCGTACCCACCTAGTGGGCCCGGGACAGCCCACTTATATCTTATAACCCTTAAACCATAAATAAAGGCCCAAGTCCTTTTAAAACCACACCCGGCCCAACAAAGAGCCCAAACCAACACCTTTATACTCCTGTTACCCCTTTATAACACCCCCGTTAGTCCTTAAAAGGACTAACGGTGCAAACATAAATATAACTCCAAGGACTAAAGTTGTACCACCAAAGGACTATACTTGCAATACAATGTATAACTTTCAGGGACCTTTCCTGACATTATCCAAACTTCAAAATAACCCAGGAACAACGGTTCATCATCTCCCACACCAAACGGGTATCTGTCCTCACTACCCGCCAAATTCACCCTCAACACGGTTCTCCTTTCTTCTCCACTTTGTCTACACACCCCACACCTTATCCCACTAATTGCCACCTTGGCAATCTTCAATCTTCCCATTTGTTCATGAAAAATGACAAAAAAAATCAATGGCTTTGATCATACAACTTGGACACTACTCAAAATGGAGGGCTAAGATTGATTTGAGACTTACCTCACACAAGAAGCACAACTTGAGCCCTCTCAGCAAAGAAGCACACCTCCTAGAACCTTCCTTCGATTAGTATAAATAGGCTCATTTGTAAGCCTTTGGGCACTTAGTTTTTAACCTAGCATTTTTATTTTCAGCTTATTTAGTTTAACTTGTAATGTTTTGAAGTTTAATGAAATCTAAGTTTGTTTCTTAAAAATCTGTTTTAAGCTCTGTTGTTTTCAAGTCTTGACTATGTTTCAAAAGCCTTCATAAGCTCTTATAAGCTCTTAATCATACACATAAGTAATCTGTTTTTATCTATATAAAAAGGACTTAAGGAAATTTCATAAAAATCTCAAAAGAATCTCTCCTCAAAATACCACAGCTTATTTTTGGATGATAAGCCAGAAATGGAAGGGCTTATAGACCTCACTAGCTTGTTTTAACAAGCTAGAGCTTGTAGATTGCTAATTTCACCCTGTTTAGAGCAAGGGTTTGGTAAGTTTCACTTTTTAAATTTTTAGCTTAATTACTGTAGCTTAGCTTATTTATGCTTATTTCTTGATTATGTCTGCTTATTTATGCTTATATATGATGATTGTTGCTTATTATGCTTATCTTGTAGTCTAGAAATCATTAGGTTAAGTTTTTCTTAAAACTGTCAAAAATAGCTTAAAATAGTGCTTATTGTGTTCTAGCTTATTTCAGTGCTTATTAGTTGTTTAAGCTTGCTTATTATTGTCTGTTTACCTTATTTAACATCTGGGTTTTGGAAAATTGTGGCTTAAACAGCTTTTATCAAGATAGAAAACCAAAAATGAATTTTAAAGGGGTGTTTGGATTAACTATGTTCATGGGTCAAATTGGGTCAAAACCTGTTTTGTGCTATTAAGTCAACTTAGATTAGATAAAAGGAGTAATAAAAGTTAATTTGTTTGAGTTTTTAAGTGATGAATTTGAGAATCATAGTTTGAAAATCTTGTTGTTTGAATCTGTGATATCATAGTTGGTTTATTCAGCTTATTTGGTTAAAACTTTTGAGATTGTGATTGAGTGTCGTTTTTATGCATGTTCAAGTGTTAAAATGCACTAGAAAAGGTTAGGAAAAAGTCTGCATTGTTGATTTGAGTTTTTACTAAAAACTGTCAAGTTTATAACTAAGTGTTGAAAAAAGAAGAAAATGCTTTTTCAAATGCTCATTGTGGCTTATTCTGAATTTCAAACTGTGTTTTGATTGTTGCTATAAGTTCTTTGAGGTCATATCTTAATCTGTTTGTAGGTCACAGATCCATAAGGATCTGTTTGTTGGCTTATTTTTAAGCTCAAAATTGGTATTTTGTGAAGATTGTAAAAAGTTTTCTAAGTGTTGAATCTGTTTCAAACAGCCTTTTCAATAAGCTTTTTCTTGGCCTTCCTTTGTTTCAAACTTCTATTTGATTGCTGATTATTGAAGCTTATTGCATAAGCTTTCCAAAGATATAAGCCTTTTTGCCATAAGGATCTGTTTAAGAGCTTATTTTTAAACTCAAAGGTACCCCCTTTGCTGTTTGCCTGCTGTTTTTGGAAATTTTGCTTATTTGCCTTATATGAGCTTATTTGCTTATTTCTTTTTCTTATTTAGGTTTAGTGTTGAGCTCTAGCTCGTTCCTTAACATTTAGGCTAAGTGTTCGCAGAAATTCGCGAAGAACGAAAAATGATAAAGTTGATTATGAGTAGGATGCTAAACAAGGATTAGTTGGAAATCTTAAGAGCTCATGTATGTAATTTGTGGCTTTTTCTCCCATAAGCTTCTAACCGGATTAATATACGTGCTATTTTAGAAGATTAAACTTAAATCAAAATTTTTTATGTAATGTATAGCAAAAATTTTAGTCTTGGTTCAAACTTATACTTGAATTTTTCAAAAAGAAGTCTTCTCTATATAAAGTAAAAAATAATAATAAAAAAATGATAAAATGATAAAAAAATATATAATAAATATAAGCTGTGGGCTGATAAAAGTTTACTACCTCTTGCCGGCTCACAACCGATGTGGTAGTCTTCTAAAGAAAGCCCATAGTAAGAATAAAAATTCGAGACTGATAAAAGTTTGGTTTTAAAATTGTTATTATCATTTTTAGATTTTAATTTTAATTTTTAGCTTTTTAAATTAATTTTAGAAAATAGATTTTTATTATAAAAAGTAGTTAAAAATAGTTTTCTTAATTTTTATCATATTTTAGACTTTTCTAAGGTAGAAAATCATTTTTTAGAATTTTTAGGGATTAATTTGTCATTTTTTAGGAATTTAAATAGATTAAATTAGTTTTTAATTCATAAAAAATTATTAAAAAGCCAAAAAATATAATTCTTTTTTAGAAAATTTTCATTTGTCATTTTTTTAGGTTTACATGCAAAAATTTCTTGTGTAGGGTTAAAATTTGAATTAGTTGATAAGTTAGACGCGTTTTTAGGATTCCGTTGTGCATTTTTTTTAGTTTAAATTTATGTGCCTTAATTGTTTTTAGTGTAGATTGCATTATTTTCCTTGTAGATTTAGAAAACCAATCAAAATCTTTGTCATTCAAACATCAAATATCAAACCGACTCTCGACTTTCCAATTCACTCCTCGTTGGGGATAAACGACCCGGGAATATCATATACTACTTCTGGTTTCATTGATTTTCTTGATAATTATCCTTATTATATATTTATAAGTATTATATATATATATATATAAGGGTTAATTAATCAAGAATCAATTTTTGGCGCCGCTGCCGGGGAGGAGTGTAACCGTTAGTCGTTCCGAAGTTTGGCAACTAGTGCTTTGAAGATCCTTCCTTGTGAAGTTATTTTTGTTATTAAAAATATAAAAATACAAAAATATTTTTCATTTACTTTTTAGTATATATATAAAAAAATCAAGAAAAAAAAACCAAAAATATAAAAACATTGTCCATAAAAAGAAATAAAAATCACAAGTTGGTTAAAGAACACCATCAATATAATACTTTCAACTGAAGTATTATCATTAATAAGTTCCCGAACCAAAGATTCAAAAACTTACCTTTTGTGTCACTTGCGAGGTACAGTTCACCTTTGAAAGAAAACAAACTCAAAGGAGGGGTTATAAGGAGGTTGTTCAAGGAACTAGACCCTATAAGGAGAAAGGTTTTTAATAGACTTTTCGCGCTTTCCTTACTCTCCGCTCTTTGTCGTTTTTGCTTTTAGAGAGTTACCGAGAAGCTTATTGATTATTAGGTTTAAGTTGTCTTATCTTATTGTCCATTATTAAAATAAATCTTTGTGAATCAATTGTTGAAAAACCAAAAAGCCAAAAAAAGAAAAAAAAATTAATTAGTATAATTTCTCTTTTTATATTTCTTTTTAGTGCATGAGCACTCGATCTTCGACTAGGAATCTCTTTCCACCTCTCGAAGATCCCGAACGTACAATTCGAAGAAGAACTCGCGTTGATCCTAATCTTTTGAACAATTTTGAAGAAATCAATATGGCTGCTAACGGAAACGGTGATGACGGACCACTCGCGGGGAGCGGTTTACCCGTTTTTCCCGACCTTACGAAAACGATTGGAGGATTATAGCCAACCGTCTTTGAATGACGTGGGGTGGACCAAATGCCCCGATTGCAATTCTAAGCAAGAATTTTGGACTTAAGCATGACATGATTCAACATAGTTCAAAATTCGTGTTCCATTTCGTGGTCCGTGGTGATGATGCCAACAAACATTGACAAGTTTTTGCATGGTCACCCAAAGCATGAAAGTGAAGGGGGTCTACGATGACGCCCTTCGTCTATTAATTCCCTTTCCTACTCTTTTTTTTTACTCTTTTTCCCCCTTTTTTTATTTTTTTTTTTTTTCTTTTTTTTTTTTTGTTTTACTTGAAACATCGTGCCTCCGAATGGTTTGACCGTTTGCCAAGGAATTCTATCACCACTTTTGACCAAATGGCAAAAATATTTCTCAAAAAGTACTTCCCACCCTCTATGGTGACCAAGTTGAGAAATGATATCACGAATTTCCATCAAGAACCCGATGAATCGTTATTCGAAGCATGGGAACGTTATAAGCTTTCAATTGATCGATGTCCTAACCACAACATGTTACCCGTAACTCAAATAGATACTTTCTATAACGGGTTAACAATGAGACATCGTGATACTATCAATGCTGCTGTCGGAGGTACCTTTATGAAAAGGCAACCCGAAGAGTGTTATGATCTAATCGAGAATATGACCGCTCCCCACAATGATTGGGACACTTCCGCTCAAAGGAGCGAGTCATCTAGTTCTATCACTTCTTCTAATCCAGAAATAGTAGCCCTTAAGCTTGAAATGACAGAAATCAACAAGAATTTAATGAAAGTGCTTCAAACAAACCAACAAGTAAAAGCAGTTAATCTAGATGTGTTGAATGAAACTTGTGGTTGGTCCACATCATGATTTATAATGATTGTTCCAGGCCACCGTTGGCCCAAACTCAAAAAAGTATATGTGAGGGGAGCCTATAATCAAGGTGGTAATTCTTACCAACCTCAAGGTAACCGTAATTTGCTTAGCTATCATTCGGACAATTATCTCGGACCATCGGGGTTTAATGTGAAACAAAATCAAAACCGAAACAATCAAAATCAGAATCAGAATAGGAATCAAGGAAACAACCAAGGTCGAAACCAGTTTTTCCAAGGAGCTAATCATAACCCAGCACCGGCTTATCAAGCCCCGCCTTATCAAGCCCCGCCTTATCAAGCCCCGCCTTACCAAGCTCCGGTTCATCAAGCTCCGATTCCTCAACCGCAAGGTGCAACGAATTCCGAATTCTCGAACTACATAAAGGCAAATGATACAATTTTGAGAAACATGCAAACAAATATGACCTCATTGACCAATTCTAATCTTGAACTTAAAAATATGTTTAGTCAATTCATGAAAATGAACACCGCTTCTACCTCGGGTTCGGGAACACTTCCAAGTAACACCGTTACTAACCCAAGGGAAGATTTGAAAGGTATCACCACCCGAAGTAGTGTTGCTTATCAAGGACCACGATTTCCTACTCTTTTCTTCTCCTCTAAGTAGCTGGAAAGTGATAACCGAGGTGAAAAGGGACACCAGGGTGCCTCTACTAATATCGAAGTACCAAGACGTCTAACCTCTGGTTTGTCAAGTTGGAAAATCATGTTTTTTTTTTTTTTTACCAATTTCCAAGCCCGTTGTTGATGTGTCCCGTTAGTGCTCAAACTGCACTAACTGAATGTTCGATTTCCGTTATCTTCGAGACGTATTAATGAAAGCGCTGGTAAATAAGCTAAACGGACCAAATTAATAAATTCTATGACATTCATAGATTTGAGTTTCAAAATTAGCCTCACGGATGCTTTGATTCTTATGCCGAAATTTGCCTCGACTCTTAAAGCTTTAAGTGGAAACAAAGAAAAATTAAGTGAAATGGCTAGAACGCCTTTAAATGAGCATTGTTCGGTGGTTATCCTCAACAAGTTACCAGAAAAACTTGGAGACCCTGGCAAGTTCCTCATACCATGTGATTTTCCTAGAATGGATAAGTTCTTAGCCTTGTCCGATCTTGGCGCTAGCATAAATCTCATGCCATTATCCATGTGTAAAAAGCTTTCTCTTCCGGAGCTCACTCCTACTTGTATGACTCTTGAACTTGCGGACCGATCAATTTCTCAACCGATCGGTATCGCCAAAGATGTCTACGTAAAAGTAGGAAAGTTCTAATTCTAGGCCGACTTTGTAGTCGTAGACTTTGATGCCAATCCCCGTGTTCCCCTAATTCCCGGGATATCCTTCTTAAAGACCGGACGTGCCTTGATTGATGTTTATGAAGGTGAATTAACTCTTTGTGTTGGAAAAGAAGCCGTAACATTCAATCTTGATCAAACTTCTAGATACTCCTCTAATTATGATGATAATTCAATTAACCGAATCGACGTCATTGAATTAGCTTATGAGGAGTATTCTCAAAAAGTTCTCGATTTCTTCGATGTGATCGCGAGTGGCAATCCCACTCCTTATTATGACCCGATCGTTTCTACCTCTTCTCCAACTGTCACTCCCTTCGGGGATAGTGATTTTCTTCTAGAGGAAGTCGATGCTTTCCTCGCTCTTGAAGATGATCCAACTTCACCGGAAGTTGATCACTCTTATTATGACCCGGACAGGGATATTCTTTTTCTTGAACCATTTCTCAATGATGATCCATCATTACCCCTTCTCACTCAAGGAAATTATCTACCTGAAATTCGAAAAGAACTTAAAGTTTGTGAAGCTAAAACTGACAAATCTTTAATTGATGAACCTCCCGAAGTCGAACTCAAGGACTTACCTCCTCATCTCGAATACGAATTTTTGGAGGGTGACGACAAGTTCCTGTCATAATTGCTAAAGACTTGAGTGTCGAGGAAAAATCCGCTCTCATAATGGTTTTGAAGTCACACAAGCGAGCCGTCGCTTGGAAACTCTCTGACATCAAGGGTATTAACCCAGAATTTTGTACTCACAAGATTCTTATGGAAGAGGACTACAAATTGGCGGTCCAACACCAAAGATGGGTGAATCCAAAAATCCACGATGTCATCAAAAAGGAGGTTGAAAAACTTCTTGATGCCGGATTAATTTACCCGATCTCGGATAGTCCTTGGGTAAGCCCTGTACATTGCGTACCAAAAAAGGGTGGTTTTATCGTTGTTGAAAATGATGAAAACGAGTTAATCCCGACTCGATTGGTTACGGGGTGGCGTGTATGCATTGACTACCATAAGTTAAATGAAGCCACCTGTAAAGACCATTTTCCACTTCCCTTTATGGATCAAATTGAGAGATTAGCGGGAAACGAATACTATTATTTTCTCGATGGTTTCTCGGGTTACTTTCAAATTCCCATCGATCCTCATGATCAAGAAAATACAACATTCACGTATCCTTACGGAATGTTCGCCTACCGTCGCATGCCTTTTGGCTTATGCAAATGTTTTTTTATTTTTTTATTTTTTTTTTTTTTTTTTTTTTACACCGGGTACGGGCACGTTCCAAAGGTGTTTGTATAGATAATCTTTTATGATATGATCGAAAAAACAATGGAAGTCTTCATGGAAGACTTTTCGGTCTTTGGGAATTCATTCAAAAATTGCCTCTCTCATTTGGACAAGATGCTCAAAAGATGTGAAGACACTAATCTTTGTCTAAATTGGGAAAAAGTCATTTTATGGTTAAGGAAGGAATTGTCCTTGGCCATAAGATTTCCAAGAACGGGATTGAGGTTGATAAGGCGAAAGTCGATGTGATTGCTAAGTTATATCCAACACGTCAAGGGTGTTCGGAGTTTTCTCGGTCATGCCGGTTTCTACCGACGGTTCATTAAGGATTTTTCCAAAATTTCCAGACCGATGACTCATCTTCTTGAGAAAAATACTCCGTTCATCTTCTCCAATGAGTGTATTGAAGCCTTTCAAACACTTAAGAAAAAATTAACCGAAGCTCCAATCTTGATTGCCCCCGACTGGGACCTACCTTTTGAGCTTATGTGCGATGCAAGCGACTTTGCCATAGGTGCGGTCTTGGGGCAACGTCATGAAAAACACTTTAGGCCTATACACTATGCTAGTAAAACAATGAGCGAGGCGGAATCGCATTACACCACGACGGAGAAAGAAATGTTAGCCGTGGTGTATGCCTTTGAAAAATTCCGGTCTTACCTCATCTTGAACAAAAGCATTGTGTATACGGATCACTCCGCCCTCAAATATCTCTTTGCTAAAAAAGATTCCAAGGCGAGATTGCTCCGGTGGGTTCTCCTCCTTCAAGAGTTCAAATTCAAAGTAATTGACACAAAAGGAGCCGAGAATCTCTCGGCCGATCATCTTTCGATTTGAAAATCCTTTGAAAATATACTCGACCACAAAAAAAAGAGATAAATGAAACGTTTCCTCTCGAGACACTTAATATGGTGACTTTTCGTGGTGACTCAAGTACCCCGTGGTTTGCTGATTTTGCAAATTACCACGCGGGAAATTTCATTGTTAAAGGAATGTCGTCCAGCATAGAAAAACAGTTTTTCAAGTCGATAAACATACTTTTGGGACGGACCCCTTCCTATTCACAAAAATTGTGCAGGACAAAAGATCTCGGAGGTGTAGTGCACAGCAAAAAGAAGCTCTCGACATCTCGAGCTTGCCACAATGGACCCACGGAGGAACTATGGTGAAAATCTCACCGCTAAAAAGGTCTTTGATGCCGGTTTCTTTTGGCCCACTATTTACAAAGATGCACACGAGGTGGACGATTTTATATTTTAAAATATTTTTTTTTTTTTAATTCTTTTATTTAAATTTTTTTTTAAATTTTATGATCCAACTTTATATTTTTTTAAAAATTATGCGACTCGTGCCAAAGTCAAGGAGTAAACATTTCACAACGTGATGAATTGCCCAAAATTCCATCAAGTTTGTGAATTATTTACAGTTGGTAGGGTATCGATTTTATGGGACCATTCCCGTCTTCACGAGGGAACAAGTACATACTCGTGGCGGTCGATTACTTGTCGAAATGGGTTGAAGCGAAAGCGCTCCCCACCAATGACGCCCGAGTTGTTTGCAAATTTCTTAAATCTCTCTTCGCCCGATTCAGTGCCCCTCGAGCAATCATAAGTGATCGCGGAACCCATTTTTGTAATGACCAGTTTGAAAAGGTCATGCTTAAATACGTAGTTACTCATGTCTCTTCCACCGCGATCACACACAAACAAAGGTGTGGCAAGTTGAGGTATCCAATCGTGGCTTGAAACGAATTATTAAAAGGACCATAGGTAAAAACCGTGCCTCTTGGTCAGATAAATTGGATGACGTACTTTGGGCCTTCCGTACAGCTTACAAAACACCCATCAGGTGTACCCCATACAAGCTCGTCTACAGAAAGGAATGTCATCTACCGATCGAGCTCGAGCACAAAGCCTATTAGGCCTTGAGGCATGCAAACTTTGACCTTGAGACCGCGGGCGATCACCGTAAAGTTCAACTTAATGAACTAAATGAACTTCGTGATCATGCCTATGAGAACTCTTTGATCTATAAAGATGAAAACAAGAGGATCCACGACTCCAAAATCAAGAACGTGTTTTCATCAGTTTGGTGGACGAGTTCCCTCCTTTTTATTCTAGATTGAAGCATCTTCTCGGGGTAAAACTTAAATCCCGTTGGTCTGGACCATTCACACATCACCCAAGTTTTTTTCATTATGGCACCGTTCGTTTATCCCAAACTCTGGGCCAATTTCAAGGTGAATGGTCAACGTTTGAAACAATCTTTGGATGAGGACATACCACCGTAGTTGTCCTTGGATCTCCAAACTTCCCTAAGACGAATGACATTCGGGGTGATTTGGAGTAAAGCTTGTGACCCTAAACAAGCGCTTTCGTGGAGGCAACCAATGCTTATCCGTATAGCTTAGTAATATTGTAGGTATGAATAAGTGTTTCTTTTGTGAGTGCTGTGCCTTTTATTCCCGTTTGCTTGAGTATTTTTTTGTGATTGGTCCAGGATTGTATCGGTTTTTGAAGCCCTTTCGTGCTCACGGTTTTGTCCTCTCGATCACTTGAGCTTCCAAATATCAGCTCATTTGGAAATCCAATATCCTAATCTAATCGACTCACGTTTATCTTTAAGCATACTTAATAAACGGCTTAGGATTTATGTAGAGACCCTTCTTAAAACATTGAGGACAATGTTTAGTTCTAGTATGGGGGGGGGGATTATCGATTTGATTGTGCCTGTTTTTACCACCAAAATTTCAAAAAAAAGATAAAATTTAAAAAATTTCCAATAAATTAAATATGTATTTTGGTCACAATTTGACCTTTTTCCTGCTGAGTAGAATAGAATAAATTTGACACGATCAAAACGTGTTGAGCTCTAGCTTATACCTAACGTTTAGGTAAGCGTTCGCGAATATTTGCGAAAGAACGAAAAAAAATGATTGAGTTAATTATTAGCTGGATAGCTAACATGGATTATTTGGTAATTTAAGAAGCTTCATGTATGTATTTGTGGCTTTTTTTCTCCATTAAGTTCTAACCGGATTAATAATACGTGCTATTTTTGGAGATTAAACTTAAATCAACAATTTTTAGGTAGTTAATAGCAAAATTTTTAGTCTTAGTTCAAATTTATACTTAAATTTTTCAAAAAGATGTCTTGTCTATATATTGTATAATGGAAAAAATGGAAAAAATATAATAAATATAAACTGTGGGCTGATAAAAGTTTGCTGCATCTTGCCGGCTCACAAACCGATGTTACAGCTTCTAAAGAATGCCCATAGTGAATGATATTATTCCAGTGACTGATAAAAGTTTTGTTGCTTCTTGCGGCTCCACAACCGATGTTGCAGCCTTCTAAAAGGTTGAGGGTTACAATTGCATCATGGTTATGTTTAATATTAAGTGTGAAGTAATAAATGTAAGATCTCTTTTTGTTAAATTTAAATATGCTTTTGAACTTTGACTATTTCATTGTAAGTTTTTTTAAATAAGCTATGTATAAACGGGAAACCTAAGAGTGCTGGAAACCAAAGGTCTGTGAGTCCCGATACTAGTCTCTGTGGGGTGTCAAAAGCTTGGTCACTTAGCCGCAAGGTTGGGATGTGCCGAGACGAAAGGCGCTACATGGGATGATCTCGCCTTGAAACTTATTATTCTCGGGTGGAACGTGAAACATAGAATTTTGCAAAACGTTGATCCATGGTTGAAATTCAAAATGGCCATTCACTAATTTATTATAATTGTTGGGGAGTGAAAAGTTCACAAGTTGAAAATATGAGTAGTGTTGGCATCTCAACTTATATTTAACGGTGATTTCGTTTTAAGCTTGGTTTGGGATAGGTGAAAAGTCGGGAACGATGAATTTATCCTTTTTAAGGCATTTTAGGATTGAAGTGTGTCTTGTTCTATGATCCCAAATGAAAATAACGAAATTCGAATAAGGTAGTTAGTTGCCTAAAAAGAAAAAGAACAAAAAAATAAGAAAAAAGGAAAAATACAAAAATAGTAGTGGTAGTTAGTGTAAATATTTAAAAATGGTAAAAACGGGGCTTCTCGAAGCTATTGATTTTTTATTTCCCCTCGATGAACACTTAGCTACTTTTCGAGGTTATTAGTCGAGGGGGATTGAGATTCTTAGTTTTCGTAAGTGTTTACTTATAGCATTGCGTGAGGACACGGCAATATCCTAGTATGGGGGATTTTGGTATGCGTTTAATTACACATACCTTTGACCATTAAAAACGAGCTAAAATGACAAAAAAACGTACCAAAAATACATGTTTATGATGTTTTTTGCATTTTTGATTGTAAGGTAGGTAAGGATATTCTAGAAAGGGCAAACCCCCACAAAGCCTAAAAAACGACAAAACCGAGCACGAGAACAGAAAGAGCGTGAAGAAAAGTCAAAGTCAACCCCGAGAAGTGGCATTGGAAAGAGCATCGAAAACCGAACCCGAAATCCTAAACTGCCAAAAGTGGGCCCACCCATACCCACCTAGTGGGCCCGGGTCAGCCCACTTATATATTACACTACAGCCCACTTATATCTTATAACCCTTAAACCATAAATAAAAGCCCAAGTCCTTTTAATACCATAACCGGCCCAATTAACCAAGCCCAACAATCCCCTTATAACACCTGTTACCCTTTATAACACCCCCGTTAGTCCTTAAAAGGACTAACGGTGCAAACATAAATATAACTCCAAGGACTAAAGTTGTACCACCAAAGGACTATACTTGCAATACAATGTATAACTTTCAGGGACCTTTCCTGACATTATCCAAACTTCAAAATAACCCGGGAACAACTGTCCATCATCTCCCACACCAAACGGGTATCTGTCCTTACTACTCGCCAAATTCACCCCCAACACTATTCCCCTTTCTTCTCCACTTTGTCTACACACCCCACACCTTATCCCACTAATTGCCACCTTGTCAATCTCCAATCATCCCATTCGTCAAGGAATAAAGACATGGAATCAATGGCTTTAATCATACAACTTGGACACTACTCAAAATGGAGGGCTAAGATTGATTTGAGACTTACCTCACACAAGAAGCACAGCTTGAGCCCTCTCAGCAAAGAAGCACAAGACCTAGAATATTCTTAAGCTTAGTATAAATAGGTCTCTTTGTAAGCCATTGGGTAGCTAGTTTTTTTACTTAGTTTTTAACCTAGCATTTTTATTTTCTGCTTATTTAGTTTAACTTGTAATGTTTTGGAGTTTAATGAAATTTAAGTTTGTTTCTTAAAAATCTGTTTTAAGCTCTGTTGTTTTCAAGTCTTGACTATGTTTCAAAAGCCTTCATAAGCTCTTATAAGCTCTTAATCATACACATAAGTAATTTGTTTTTATCTATATAAAAAGGACTAAAGGAAATTTCATAAAATCTCAAAAGAATCTCTCCTCAAAATACCACAACTTATTTTTGGATGATAAGCTAGAAATGGAAGGGCTTATAGACCTCACTAGCTTGTTTTAACAAGCTAGAGCTTGTAGATTGCTAATTTCACCCTGTTTAAAGCAAGGGTTTGGTAAGTTTCACTTTTTAAATTTTTAGCTTAATTACTATAACTTAGCTTATTTATACTTATTTCTTGATTATGTCTACTTATTTATGCTTATATATGATGATTGTTGCTTATTATGCTTATCTTGTAGTCTAGAAATCATTAGGTTAAGTTTTTCTTAAAACTGTCAAAAATAGCTTAAAATAGTGCTTATTGTGTTCTAGCTTATTCCAGTGCTTATTAGTTGTTTAAGCTTGCTTATTATTGTCTGTTTACCTTATTTAACATCTGGGTTTTGGAAAATTGTGGCTTAAACAACTTTTATCAAGATAGAAAACCTAAAATGAATTTTAAAGAGGTGTTTGGATTAACTATGTTCATGGGTCAAATTGGGTCAAAGCTTATTTTGTGCTATTAAGTCAATTTAGATTAGATAAAAGGAGTAATAAAAGTTAATTTGTTTGAGTTTTTAAGTGATGAATTTGAGAATCATAGTTTGAAAATCTTGTTGTTTGAATTTGTGATATCATAGTTGGTTTATTCAGCTTATTTGGTTAAAACATTTGAGATTGTGTTTGAGTGTCATTTTTATGCATGTTTAAGTGTTAAAATGCAATAGAAGAGGTTAGGAAAAAGTCTGCATTGTTGATTTGAGTTTTTACTAAAACTGTCAAGTTTATAACTAAGTGTTGAAAAAAGAAGAAAATGCTTTTTCAAATGCTCATTGTGGCTTATTCTGAATTTCAAACTGTGTTTTGATTGTTGCTATAAGTTCTTTGAGGTCATATCTTAATCTGTTTGTAGGTCACAGATCCATAAGGATCTGTTTGTTGGTTTATTTTTAAGCTCAAAATTGGTATTTTGTGAAGATTGTAAAAAGTTTTCTAAGAGTTGAATCTGTTTCAAACAAACTTTTCAATAAGCTTTTTCTTGGCTTTCCTTTGTTTCAAACTTCTATTTGATTGCTGATTATTGAAGCTTATTGCATAAGCTTTCCAAAGATATAAGCCTTTTTGCCATAAGGATCTGTTTAAGAGCTTATTTTTAAGCTCAAAGGTACCCCCTTTGCTGTTTGCCTGCTGTTTTTGGAAATTTTGCTTATTTGCCTTATTTGAGCTTATTTGCTTATTTCTTTTGCTTATTTAGGTTTAGTGTTGCTCATTAGGATAATTTTAGCTTAATTTAGCTTATTTCCTTTAGAGTAAGGTTTATTTAAGCTTAATTGCATTGTAGCTTAAAAATTCTAAGTGTTTAAGCCTTAAATATTATTCTGTCATTCTTAGCTTATTGTAGCTTATTTTCTTTGCTTATTTTTGTTCTCTGATGCTTATTAGATATAGCTTATTATCTGTTGTTGCTTATTTGTCTTGATGGTTGCATAATTGTGCTAAAAATTGCAAACAGTTTAGCTCTCTTTAGTTTTAAGCTTTTAAGCAAATTGCTCCCTTTAGTGCTTATTTGTGTGCTTATTTTTAAGTTTCAAAAAGTTTGTTTTCACAAAAGTTGCTTATTTTTAAGTGTTTTAAAAAGTTATAAAAAAATAGCAAAAACAAAAACATTTGGGATTAGGGGAAGTCCTAGGTGAGCAAGGCTCGAACCCGGGACCTCACCCTTATCACCAAACGTTTTACACAACATACACTCTTCCACTTGCCCTGGGGTCTTTTTCGTTTTATGTTTGCAAAATAAATCCTTTATAGTCATTTTAGCCCGTTTGGTTTATAAGCTGTTTTTGGCTTATTTAACTGCTTATTTGATAAGCTGTTTTCACAAGCTTATTTTTCTTAGATTCTAAACTGTTCAAGCTACTTTTCATGATTTTTCCATTTTTTTTATTAAATTGTTTAGTATTTTTTATATTTAATTTTTGTTAAAATCGTTTTTAATTCATAAAAAATTTAAAAAAAGTCAAAAAAATATAATTATTTTTTAGAAAATTTTCTTTTAACATTTAGAACCTAGGAAAATTAGATATTGCTTTTCATAGGGAATAAAATTGCAAAATTTTGATTTTTAAAGAACGGGATTGAATCCCGTTCACCTTTTTAGTGTTTTTAAGCTTAAATCTCTTCCGTTTTTTATCTAGTTTTCTTTGTTCTAGCTTTTAGTCAATTAAGACTTATAAAAACCAAAAAAATCATTTTAGGACTTAATTTTGTTAATTTAGGGTTTTTAGGTCCCGTTTAGGATTCTCGTTTTGCATTTTTAGTAAAATTTGTTTTCCCTTAAGTGTTTTTAAGTTTTTGCCTTAATTTTCCCGTAGTTTTAGAAAACCAATATCAATCTTGTTCCATTCAAGCATCGATTCTCAAAACGACTCTCGACTTTCAATTGCATTCCTCGTTGGGGAAACGACCCGGGAATCATACTCCCGGATTACTATAATTGTGATTTTTTGATTCTTACCCCCTTATATTTATATAAGTATTTTATATTTATATATTAATATATATTTATAAAAGGTATTTGATTCTAATTGATCAGTTTTTGGCGCCGCTGCCGGGGAGGATTGTATCCGATTGTTGAAGCCGTTTGAAAATTTTTGTTTGAAGATCCT
The DNA here is from genome assembly GCA_026074375.1 of Tanacetum coccineum. Classification (NCBI taxonomy): domain Eukaryota; kingdom Viridiplantae; phylum Streptophyta; class Magnoliopsida; order Asterales; family Asteraceae; genus Tanacetum; species Tanacetum coccineum. The sequence goes on from BQNB010075376.1 coordinate 27,594, forward strand.
TCCGTGTGAAGTTATTTTGTTTATTTTCTTATAAAAAAATACAAAAAGATTTTTCTTTTATTTAGTATAATTATAATATAAAAACAAGAAAAAAACCAAAAATATAAAAACATTATCCATAAAAAAAATATAAAAAATTACAAGTTGGTAAAAGAACACCAACATATAATACTTTCAACTAAAGTATTATCCATAAATAAGTTCCCGAACCAAAGAAAAAAACTTACCTTTTGTGTCTCTCGCGAGGTACGGCTCACCTTTGAATGTTAAACAAACTCCTTTGTGCGTTTTTCTTTTAAAGAGTTACCGAGAAGCAAGTTGATTATTAGGTTTAAGTGTCTTATCTCATTGTCCGTATTTAAAATTCATTGTGAATACATTGTTGAAAAACCAAAAAAAAATCAAAAAAATAAAAAACAAAAAAATTAGTATAAATTTTCTTTTTACATTTTAGTGCATGCGCACTCGTTCTCAATCTCGTAATTCTAATCGTCAACAACAACAAGTCAACCCGACTTTTGTTGAACCATTTAATCTTGTTGAACCAATTGAAAATCAAGCTCCTCCCGTAGTTACGATGGCCGATAATCGTACTATGGCTCAATTACTCGAAGCACCCACCATAGGTTACGAGGATGCCATCGTTATGCCCGAAATCACCGCGGACAACTTTGAGCTTAAGCACGGTTTGCTTACCCTCGTTCAAAACAAACAATTCTTCGGACATGACAAAGAAGACCCTCATGCTCACATCCGATATTTCAACAAGATCACTTCTACGATGAAGTTCCCGAACGTCTCGAGTACGTCGGTAAAGCTTATGCTTTTCCCATTTTCTCTCGAGGGTACCGCCCGGATTTGGCTTGAAAAAGAACCTCCTCGATCGATTCTTACATGGGATGATCTTGTTTCGAAAGTCATCAACAAATTCTTTCCTCCTTCCAAAACAACAAATCTTTGAAATGAAATCACGAGATTTCAACAACGATTTGATGAAATTTCTACGAGGCATGGGACCGATTCAATGATCTTCTTCAGGCATGCCCATATTATGGATTTTCAGAATTACATCAACTCGATACTTTCTATAATGCTTTGAACTCTAATGATCAAGATTCGTTGAATTCCGCCGCGGGTGGTAAATTTTTGGATAAAATGCCCTGTGATTGCCTAAGAATCATTGAAAGCAAATCCAAGGTTCGTAATTCACGTAACAAACCGGTTGTTGCCAAAGTAAGTTTGAGCACTTCTACCCCTGGTATTTCTCCCGATGTTGCTGAACTTAAAGATATGGTGAAAGATTTACTTCTCGAAAAGAAAAACCAAACCCAAGCTCTCACCCCCGTCAAAGCGGTCAAGGAAAGTTGTGTTACTTGTGGTGGTACTCATTCTTACCGAAATTGTCCCGCCACCGATGGCAACGTTTATCGTGACAATATTCAAGAGTATGTTTCCCAAGCAGCAGCAGCTAATTTCAATCAAGGAAATTCCGGTTACCGAGCCCCAATTGCTAATCAAATTCGACCTCCCGGTTTTCCTCCCGTTCAAAACAATCAAAACAACCAAGGAAATAACCAAAACCGTTACAACCAAAACCGGGGAAATAATTACAACCAAGCTTCCACCTACCAACCCCCGGTTAATCAAGGCCAAATTTACCGAACTCCGATTAATCAACCCCCGGTTCACCAAACTCAACCTTACCAAGCTCCGGCTCCGCAAACACAAGGAGTGTCGAAGGATGATTTTCAAAATTATGTCAAACCTAATGATGCAGTGATGAGAAATATGCAGAATCAGAATCAGAATTTGCAAAATCAAATGACTAATTTAACGGACATGCTTTCCAAGTTTGTGAATTCCAATACCGCTTCTACTTCAGGTTCAGGGACACTCCCTAGTAATACCATTACTAACCCGAAGGTAGATTTGAAAGGTATTACCACCCGAAGTGGTGTTGCTTATCAAGGACCCATGATTCCTACTACTACTTCTTCTCCTCCTAAAGTAGTGGAACGTGAACCCGAGGTGACAAAGGACACGGTGCTTCCTACTAATAACGGAAGTACCAAAGACGTCCAACCTCCGGTTGTCCAAGTTCAATCTCAAGTACCAAATTTCAAACCCGTTGTTGATCCCGTTAGTGCTCCGATGCCTAACCCAAAACCGTCAATTCCATATCCTTCGAGACGTAATGATGAAAAGCGCCGTGAAAAAGCTAACGACCAAGTTGAGAAATTCTACAAAATCTTTCAAGATATGAGTTTCGAAATTAGTTTAGCGGATGCTTTGATTCTTATGCCAAAATTTGCCTCAACTCTTAAAGCCTTAATTGGAAACAAAGAAAAGTTAAGTGAAATGGCTAGAACTCCTTTGAATGAGCATTGTTCGGTGGTTATCCTCAACAAGTTACCCAGAAAACTTAGAGACCCGGGCAAATTTCTAATACCATGTGATTTTTCCGGAATGGATGAGTGCTTAGCCTTGGCCGATCTTGGCGCTAGCATAAATCTCATGCCATTATCCGTGTGGAAAAAGCTTTCTCTTCCTGAGCTCACTCCTACTTGTATGACTCTTGAACTTGCAGACCGTTCGATTACCAAACCGATCGGTATCGCCGAAGATGTCTACCTAAAAGTAGGAAAGTTCAAATTCCCGGCCGACTTTGTAGTCGTAGACTTTGATGCCGATCCCCGAGTTCCCCTAATTCTCGGGAGATCCTTCTTAAAGACCGAACGTGCTTTGATTGATGTGTACGAAGGAGAATTAACTCTTCGTGTTGGGAAAGAAGCCATAACATTTAATCTTGACCAAACTTCGAGATATTCTTCTAATTATGATGATATGATGGCAAACCGAATCGATGTTATTGAAATGGCTTGTGAGGAGTATTCTTAAGAAGTTCTCGGTTTCTCTGATGTGATCGCAAGTGGCAATCCCACTCCTTACTATGACCCGATCATTTCTACCTCTTCTCTGACTCTCACTCCCTTTGGGGATAGTGATTTTCTTCTTGAGGAAGTTGATGCTTTTCTCGCTCTTGAAGATGATCCAACTTTACCAGAAGTTGATGCTCTTACTATGACCCGGAGGGGGATATTTTACTTCTTGAATCATTTCTCAATGTTGATCCATCACCTTCTCCTAATCAAGGAAACTATTTGCCTAAAATTCGAAAAGAACTTAAAATTTGTGAAGCTAAAACTGATAAATCTTCAATTGATGAACCTCCCGAGGTCAAACTTAAGGACTTACCTTCTCATCTCGAATACGCATATTTGGAAGGTGACAACAAGTTGCCCGTCATAATTTCTAAAGACTTGAGTGTCGAGGAAAAAGCCGCTCTCATAAAGGTTTTGAAGTCACACAAGCAAGCCATCGCTTAGAAACTCTCCGACATCAAGGGTATTAACCCGGAATTTTGTACTCACCAGATTCTTATGGAAGAGGACTACAAACTGGTGGTTCAACACCAAAGACGAGTAAATCCAAAAAATCCACGATGTCATAAAAAAGGAGGTTGAAAAACTTCTTGACGCTGGATTAATTTACCCGATCTCGGATAGTCCTTGGGTAAGCCCTGTACATTGCGTACCGAAAAAGGGTGGTTTTACCGTTGTTGAAAATGATGAAAATGCATTAATTCCGACTCGATTGGTTACGGGATGGCGTATATGCATTGACTACCGCAAGTTAAATGAAGCCACTCGTAAAGACCACTTTCCACTACCATTTATGGATCAAATGCTTGAGAGATTAGCGGGAAACGAGTACTATTGTTTTCTCGATGGTTTCTCGGGGTACATTTAAATTCCCATCGACCCTCATGATTAAGAAAAGACAACATTCACGTATCCTTACGAAACGTTTTCTTACCGTCGCATGCCTTT
>BQNB010075377.1:5139-31483 GCA_026074375.1 Tanacetum coccineum
TAATTTCTAGGTTTTTCTTAAACGTTTTAGTTCGTTATTATCTAATTTGACTTTTTCAACTTCCCAAACTAATTCCTTCCTTCAAACTCCAATCTTCGATTGTATCGATTTTCCATTCCAGCCTCGTTGGGGATAAACGACCCGGGAACATTCTATACTACTTCTCGGTATCATTGATCTTGTTGATTTTTAGACTAATATATATTTTATATATTATTATATATTATATATATATATAGTGTAACCATGACCAATCATACACCTAAACTTATAGCATCTCACATTACTTGCAGTACTTATAGACTAATAGGATCTATCATGATACATCAAATACATCTTTGGGTAGTTGATAGTGGTGCCACAGACCATATTTGCATCGCCCTTTCTTCAATGCACAATGTTAGACTATGCAAATATCCCATCTATATCATACTCCAAAATAGACACCACACACAAGTCAGACATATTGGATCAGTCTACATTAACCCATCCATTACCCTACGTGATTTCCTATACATACCATCATTCTCATATAACCTACTCTCAGTTAGTAAACTAGGAACACACCTACCCTTATCTGTCCTATTTACACCTTTTTCATGTTATTATCAGGACCAACATAAGAGGATTGCTCATGGCACCCTTTGTAATGGTCTATACATCATCAAGCAAGAGAAACCAAGACCTCAGTCACTTGTGCTCTCAATAAAAAACACCAACTTTTAACTTTGACATGTTAGGCTTGGACATCCTGCCTTTACAGTTTTAGAGAAAATCAAGTCAATTTCATTACCTTCCAAATGTAAAATACCACCTCATTCATGTACTATATCCCCATTAGCTAAACAACATGCTTCTGTTTTCCCAAGCAGTGATTGTTATGCTTCCAATTTATTTGATTTGATTCATGTGGATGTTTGGGGTCCATATAAGCACACTACAACACACAACTGCAAATACTTTCTAACTATTGTTGATGATCACTCAAGAGCTACTTGGGATTATTTAATGCCAACAAAACACCATAGTATCTCTCACATATAGATGTTTCACTCCTTTGTTAACAATCATTTCAATGTTAAAATCAAAACAATAAGGAGTGATAATGGAACAGAATTCATTAACCAATCACTCACTGAGTTCTTTACTAAAGAAGGCATACTCCATCAAACATCCTGTCCCTATACACCTCAACAAAATATAAGGGTTAAAAGAAAGCAAAGACACATACTTTAAGTAGCAAGAGCCCTTAGATTCCAAGCACAATTTCCTATTCATTTTTAGGGCTACTTCATTTTAGCTGTCACATACCTCATAAACAGACTCCCCTCAAAACCTCTAAATAACAAAAGTCCCTATGAAATACTTTACAACAAACAACCTTCACTCATACACTTGAGAATTCTTGGATGTCAAGCCTATGCACACCAACATACACCTAACAAATTTGAAGCAAGAGCCATCCCTTCTGTCTTACTTGGCTACCCCACTACACAAAAAGGATACCTTCTCTACAACTTAGAAACTCATAAAACCTTCATAAGAAGACATGTAAACTTCAATGAATCTCTATTTCCATTCCACAAGCAACCTAAACCAATCTAAACAACAAACAACTCTACACCTGCAGATTTTCATCCTATCCCAAACACCCCCTTAAACTCCCCTGCATCAACTCTAACCATAACAGAAGAAACAAATCCTTTCCTCACAAATCCTACACCACCTACTACATCACAACCATCATCATCATCTCCTATAGTAACTGAGAGTACAACCTCACCATCACAAACACAAACTGAATCACCAACTCACACTGAATCACCACCACAAACTGAATCACCACCACAAACTGAATCACCAACATACCCTAACCCACAACCAATTCCAGATCCTCCTCAACTAAGAAAATACACAAGACAATACACTATTCCACTCAAGTTCAAAGATTTTCGCTACAAACTCCCAAAAATCAAACATACAGCTCAATCTTGTCTTAAATTTCATTACACTAAATACATCAACTATAACAATATCTATTCCCCTAAATATAGACACCTCATTAACACCATTAACAACACTGTGGAACCACAATCATATACATAAGCTGTTAAAGATGTTAGATGGGTAGATGTTATGTCTAAAGAACTTCAGGAATTAGAAGCTAACAACACTTGACCATTACTTCTTTACCACCAAACAAGACTCCAATTAGAAGCAAATGGGTCTTCAGGATCAAATGCAACTCAGATGGTTCAATTAAAAGATTCAAAGGAAGGTTAGTGGCCAAGGGATTCAACCAAAAGAAGGGCATAGACTACAATAAGACCTTTTCACTAGTTGCAAAGATAGTCAGTGTCAAAATATTTCTTGCAACAGCTATTAGTCACAATTGGCATATTGCTCAACTGGACATCAACAATGCATTCTTACATGGAGACTTACATGAAGAAGTATACATGACCCTTCCTTAAGGCTACAAACCTCAAACTTCTATCCCTAATCCAGTCTGCGAACTTCAAAATCCCTCTATGGACTAAAGCAAGCCAGCAAATAGTGGTTCACTAAGCTTACTACTTTTCTCACTGAACTTGTATTCACACAAAGTTATGCAGACACATCTCTTTTTACATATAAGAAAAAGGCTGATTTCTTAGCCCTTGTGATCTATGCTGATGATATCCTTCTTGCTGGAAACAACAACACTCTTATCAATCACTTCAAGCATCAGTTAGATTCTAAGTTCAGTATCAAAGACTTGGGAAATCTCAACTACTACCTTGGAATAGAATTTCTTAAAAATAAGAACGCATTACAATGACTCAAAGGAAGTATGCTCTTGAACTTCTACACACTGCTGGTGTCCTTGATGTCAAACATTCTTACATACATATTTATCTAAACATCAAATTAAATGATACTGATGGTGATCCTCTACCAGATGCTTCTTTATACAAAACCTTAGTTGGAAAACTGCTTTATCTCAAAATCACAAGGCCAGATTTATCCTATGCTGCACATTGCCTAATTCAGTTCAGTCATTTACCAAGGACCCCTTATTTTGATGCATTAATCAAAGTTCTCAGATATATCAAATTGTACCTAGGACAAGGTCTTTACTTTCCTACTCATTCTTCATTGCAACTTAAGGCTTATTGTGACAGTGACTGGGCAAATTGTCCTACAACCAGAAGATCTATCACATGATTCTGCGTCTTTCTGGGTCCATGTCTTATTTCTTCGCAATCAAAGAATCAATCAGTGGTATCTAAAAGCTCAACTGAAGCAGAATATAGAGCTTTAGCTGATGATACATGTGAACTCACTTGGCTCCAAAGTTTACTCCTGGATCTACAAGTTCCTATCACCAAGCCTATTCCCATAATGTGTGATAACCAATCCTCTATTTCTCTAGCTTCCAATCTTGTACAACATGCTAAACCTAAATACATAGAGATTGACTACCATTTTGTCAAAGACAAGATCAAGGTTGGCATTATTCTTCCTACATTCATTCCCTCAAGTCATCAAGCAGTAGATGTTCACATAAAAGGATTAAGTAGGGCACCCTTTTACTCATGTTTATCGAAGTTTGGCATGTATGATCCATATACACTACCAACTTAAGGGGGGGGGGGGTAATGGACATATTGTCAACATGATTTAAGTATCATCACACTACAACCATTACAACAAAAGCCTGGAGGATTACAGCATTCTATAGTGTAGTTTGTAATTTCTATTTTTCTAGTTTAGTCAACGAAAGTCAAAGTTAGTTTAGTCATAACAGTTTTTCCTGCCTTTTTTCCTATTTTGTAAAACGGGTATAAATACCCTGTTTTCCTCATTGTAATCTTTTGAGTTTGATTAATGAAATCTTATGAGAGTTATTTCTCTCTATTTTCCTTATGGTATTAGAGCCACCGTAACAAACTCCAACAAACTGGTGGCCCTTAACTAATTCTGTCGTAACAAACTTTTCCAGTCATCTTCTCCGACCAAAATTAACCATCATTCTATTCAAAATTCATCAATAATCACTCAAAACTCATCTAAAATCACTCAAATTCCCTAAACATGTCATCAAATCAAAACAATTCATCAAGAATTAAACAAATCAAGCAAATTATCCAAGATCCAAGGATTCAACAATGGTAGTCACAATCACATAACCAATACTTCAAACAATTCACAAAACACTAAGGAAGAAGATCCTAACTTACCCAATCAACTATTTTTTCTACATCAAAATGATCACCGGGCTGAGTTCTCATCTCAAAGAAATTAACTAGATCAGACAATTTTGGATCAAGAAAGAGATCAATGATGATTGCACTAAATGCTAAGAACAAATTAAAGATTATAACTGGTGAATACATTGAACCTGAAATTGGGTCAAGATTGAGAGCACTTTAGGAAAGAACAAATGACATGATAATATCTTGGATTCTTAACATAATTGCAGATAAGTAAACCATTATGCCTTCTTAATACAACTGCTGGTTTATGGAATGAGTTACAAGAACACTACTCTTAACTTGATGGTCATAGAATCTATCAGATAACAAATGATTTAGTACAATTGATGCAAAATAACTGTGCAATTGAATTTTTCTATAAAAAATTAAAGTGACTTTGGGATGAAGTTGATGCTTTGGAAGCACTATACATGCGTGTTTGTACTTGTTCCTGTGAGAATGGTAGAGTGAATGATGAAAGGGATCAGAGAAAGAGATTGATTCAAATCTTGATGGGTTTGGATGAGTGTTATGCAAATATCAGAGGACAAATCCTACTGATGTGACCAATGCCAACAGTAGCAAAGGCATATAGCTTAATCAGGCAATAGGAGAAACAAAGGGAAGGTTATACACAACAAACCACAATCTCAACTGCACTAATGACTCATTCAAACAACACCAGAACAACATACTACAATAACAACAGGACAAATAGAAATTTCACTCAAGGAGAATCATCTAACAGGAACTTTAATCAAATGATACAATAGTAAGAAAGGGTAATTTTAGAAAGGGTGTGATTTGTGGAAATTGTAGTAAAGAGGGTCATCTAAGTGAGGAGTGTTACAAACTGCTTGGCTATCCCATTGGACATCCACTACATAGATAGTATAAGCCACCCAATCAAAGAACAAGCACACCAAGAACTGTCCATATAACCTAAACATTCCCTACTACTACACCTAGATAGGAGAAACATTCTGGTTCAATATTAACAACAAATGGACTTGATTTAAACCAACTCAATCAAATGATGCTTTTAATGCAGCAAAATTTAAATGATGGGACTAGATTGAATATCTTCAATTCAGTAGGTACACCTAAACTCATAGCATCTCACATTACTTGCAGTACTTATAGAATAATAGGATCTATCATGATACATCAAATACATATTTGAGTAGTTGATAATGGTGCCACAGACCATATTTGCATCACCCTTTCTTTAATGCATAATGTTAGACTATGCAAATATCCCATCTATGTCACACTCCCAAATGGACACCACATACAAGTCAGACATATTAGATCAGTCTACATTAACCCATCCATTACCCTACAAGATGTCCTATACATACCTTCATTCTCATATAACCTACTCTCAGTTAGTAAACTAGGAACCCACCTACCCTTATCTGTCCTATTTACACCTTTTTCATGTTATTTTCAGGACCAACACAAGAGGATTGCTCATGGTACCCTTTGTAATTGGTCTATACATCATCAAGCAAGAGAAACTAGAACCGCACTCACTTGTGCTCTCAATAAACAACACCAACTTTCAACATTGGCATGCTAGGCTTGGACATCCTTCCTTTATAGTTTTAGAGAAAATCAAGTCAATTTCATTACCTTCCAAATGTTTAGTACCACCTCATTCATGTACTATATGCCCATTAGCTAAACAACATGCTTCTGTTTTCCCAAGCAGTGATTCTTATGCTTCCAATTTATTTGATTTGATTCATGTAGATGTTTGGGGTCCATATAAACACACTACAACACACAACTGCAAACACTTTCTAACTATTATTGATGATCACTCAAGAGCTACTTAGACTTATTTGATGCCAACAAAACACCACACTATCTCTCACATACAGATGTTTCAGTCCTTTGTTAACAATCATTTTAATGTTAAATTCAAAGCAATAAGGAGTGATAAGAGAACAAAATTCATTAACCAATCACCTACTGATTTCTTTACTGAAGAAGGCATACTTCATCAAACATCATGTCCCTATACACCTCAACAAAATACAAGGGCTGAAAGAAAGCATAGATACTTACTTGAAGTATCAAGAGACCTTAGATTCCAAGCATAATGTTAGGAATAAATCTTCATAACTTAATATTGCTGAGAATAGAACTAACAATATTAACTGAGTTAGTACTGCTAGTATAATATTAGTACTGATAGTGTTAGTTTGTACTGCCAGTGAAGAACTTAATACTGCTGAAGGTTTTGAAGTTGCATGAAGACGAAGACATGTGAGAAGATAAGCATGGACTTAGTTATGATGTATATTCTATAAAGATAGAAAGATATGTATATGTTTAGAATTATAGAAGATCTTAAAAGATTTGTAGTTATCATGTAAAGGACTCCTTGGTGTATAAAAGGAGATCCTAGGTCGTGAAGTTAGATATAAGTTTTCATATAAGTTTTGAGAGATCGAATTGTATGCTTCAAGGTTGTAAACCCTAGTACTAAGTCAGAGTAATCGTATTATTATCATTAATAATATTGAAGATTATTGTTACATCTTGTGTTCATTCATATTTACTGTTCTATTGATATTACTTCTAGAGTATTAAGGTGTAGATTCCGCATATACTTTAATATACACACAAAGTCTCTACTATTGTTATTTTAGATTTATCCAAGGTAACTTACTCTTTACAAGCTAAAGAATTGATCAAGGTTTGGGATCAACAAGTGGTATCAGAGCTTGTGCTTTGAGAAAGTTTAATCTAGAAGTCATGGAATTTGAAACTGCTCAGAGTAATACTACTGCTAAACTTCCCATACTTAAACTAGGTGAGTATGAGATGTAGGTGATTCGCATTAAGCAGTACTTCTAGGTTCAAGACTATGCTCTATGGGAAGTCATAGAGAATGGCAACTCATGGATATCTGTACCACAAACAACTCAAAAGAATGGTTTCTCAGTTACAAAGATGTCAATGCCAGAAACTGCTGAAGAGAGGGCCAACAAGAAGAATGATGTGAAGGCTAGAAGCTTGCTACTCATGGCTCTTTCCAATGAACATCAACTTATTTTCAATCAGTACACTGATGCTAAAACAATGTTTGCTGCTATTGAAACTCGATTTGGAGGTAATGAAGCCACCAAGAAAACACAGAAGGCACTTTTGAAGCAACAATATGAAAATTTTAATGCTTCAAGCACAGAGTTACTCGACTCAATCTTTAACAGGCTCCAGAAGCTTGTTAGTAGGCTTGCAATTTTGGGTGTGGTTATTACTCAGGAAGATCTAAACTCTAAGTTTTTGAAAAGCTCGCCTCCTTAGTGGAATACTCATGTAGTAGTCTGGATGAATAAAGCTGATATTAAAACAATAAGTATTGATGATTTGTACAACAACTTCAAAATTGTTGAACAAGATGTAAAGAAATTTGTTGGTGTAAGTACTGGTAATCAAAACATGGCCTTTATGACTACTCCAAGTACTAGCAGTACAAATTATGTTAGTACTTCCAATACTGCTAATGCAGTTAGTACTGGTAGTCTAATGTTAATACTGCTAGTCCACAAGCTTGTTCTGCTAGTCTTAGTGATAATGTTGTGTATGATTTCATGGTTGAGAATCCCAATGGTTCTAATCTCCTACATCAGGACTTAGAACAAATTCATGAAGATGATCTGGAAGCTATGGATTTGAAGTGGCAACTGTCTTTGTTAAGCATGAGGGCAAAAAGATACTTTCATAGGATAGGAAAGAAAATCTTCATCAATGGCAATGATACTGCTGGGTATGATAAGACCAAGGTAGAATGTTTCAACTGTCACAAGTTAGGACACTTTTCCAGGGAATGCAGATTACCAAGGAACAAAGATGGTCAGTTCAGATATCCATACAACACTAGGAAGCAAGGAAGCAATGCAGACTCATATTCAAAGGCTATGTTGGCAATAGATGGTGTTGGTTTTGACTAGAGTGATATGGCAGAAGAACAAATTCAGACAAACATAGCTCTAATGGCGTTTTCAGACTCTGAGGTACATAAAGATAAATCTTGTTATAAAACTTGTCTGAAAAACTATGAAACTCTTAAGAAACAATGTGATTATTTGATTGTTAAGCTTAATCAAACTGAATTTAAAGCAAGTACTTATAAAAGAGGTTTAGCAACTGGTGAAGAACAACTTGTCACATATAGGAAGAATGAGGTTCTTTTTAGTAAAGAAGTTGCAGTTCTTAAAAGAGAAGTAGCTTGCAAAGACTATGAAATAAGTGTGCTTAAAAGTGATTTTGAAAAAGTTAAGCAAGAAAAAGAGGGTATTGAATTTAAAATTGAGAAATTTGATAATGCCTCAAAGTATCTAGACAAGATGTTAGAGTTAGATAACTAACAACAAGAAAAAGGGATTAGGGTATAATGTTGTTCCACCACCTCATCCTTTAATCTATAATGCTCCTACAAAACTTGATTTGTCTTATTCTGGTCTTGATGAGTTTAAAGAGCCTGAATTTAAAGGTTATGGTCCTAGGAATGATAAGCAAGAGTCTAACATTAGTTGTGATAAAAAGTCAAAAAATTCTGAGGAAAATACTGATGACTCTTTGGTAAAAGAACAAGTTTCAGAAGATGATAGTAGCACTGATGAGTCTCCACTTAAGGTTGATAACAAAACTGTTTTTGATACTGCTAAAAAGGTATAGTTTGTCAAACCTAAGAATAATGAAAAACCAGTTAAAAAGTCAGTTAGGTATGTAGAGATGTATAGATCACATAGGCCAAGGGGGAATCAAAGAAATTGGAATGGACTGAAGTCCAATCAACTAGGAAGTGATTTTGTAATGTATAATAAAGCCTGTTTTAGTTGTGGTAGTTTTGAACATATATAGAAAAACTGTCCTCACCATCAAAGGAAAAGGATGGTGACAGGGAATAATTACAACAGGGTGGATTATGACTATTATGCCAAAACCTCACACCCCAGTACCCATAGGAGTATGCCTCCAAGAGTAGTTTTGCTGAAATCTGGCCTAACACCAGTTAATACTACTAGGCCTATTTATTCTGCTCACCCTAAACCAACAGTTCATTATGCTAGACCAATGATACACTTTTCAAAAAAAGCACAATCAACTGTTCAGAGGCCCTTTTATAAGAAAACAACATTAACTAACAAGTATTTTAATCAAAAGGTTAACACTATTAGGCCTAGAGTAGTTAATACTGCTAGACCATATACAGCACCAGTTAATACTGTCAGGGGATATGGGGTCAATGCTGTTAAGACCTTAGCATGTTGGGTCTGGAGACCTACCAGACCTAATGGTGCATCACTTGTTTTTTAGAGACAAAACTACATTGGGCAGATCCAAGTCAGTAATGGCTTGGGTCCCCAAAGGAATCTAATTTCCTTATTTTAATGTGCAAGGCAAGCCACCAATAAATGATAAAGGATTTGTAGACAGTGGTTGCTCAAGGCACATGATTGGCAACATAGCTCATCTCTCAGATTTCCAGGAATTTGATGGAGGTTATGTTACTTTTAGGGGAGGAGCATATGGTGGAAGAATTACTGGTAAAGGTACACTTAAAACTGATAACATTGATTTTAAAGATGTATACTTTGTCAATGAGTTAAAGTTCAACCTTTTTAGTGTCTCACAGATGTGTGACAAAAAGAACTATGTCCTTTTTACTGACTCTGAATGTCTTGTCTCATCTCCTGATTTTATATTGCCTGATGAAAGTCAGATACTTCTCAAAATTCTTAGAAAAGACAATATGTATAGTTTTGATATGAAGAGCATTGTTCCTAAAGATGGTTTAACTTATCTTGTGGCTAAGGCTACATTAGATGAATCAATGCTATGGCATAGGAGGCTTGGTCATATAAATTTTAAGAATATAAATAAGCTTATTAAGGACAACCTTGTAAGAGGTTTTCCTTTGAAACGTTTTGAAAATGACCAAACCTGTGTTGCTTGTCTTAAAGGGAAGCAACAAAAAGCTTCTTGTAAATCCACAGTACTGAATCCCATTACTAAGCCTTTGTTTATGCTACATATAGACTTGTTTGGTCCTACTTTTGTGAGTAGCTTAATGCAAAAGAAGTATTGCTTAGTAGTCACTAATGATTATAACAGGTTTACTTAGGTTTTCTTCTTAGCAACTAAGGATGAAACCAGTGAGATCCTTAAGAACTTTATCAAAGAGATAGAAAACCTAGTGGATATGAAAGTCAAAATAATCAGAATTGATAATGGGATAGAGTTTAAGAATAAAGTTATGGATGATTTTTGCAGAGAAAAAGTTATTAGGAGGGAATATAGTATACCAGGACTCCTTAGCAGAATGGGGTTGCTAAGAGGAGGAATAGGACATTAGTTGAGGCTGCTAGAACCATGTTAACAAATTCTAAGTTACTCACCACATTTTGGGCTAAAGCAGTTTCTACTGCTTGCTATGTAGAGAATAAGGTCTTAGTAGTCAAGCCTCACAACAAGACACCTTACGAGCTCTTTAAAGGTTTTAAACCAGCTCTAAGCTTTATGAGACCATTTGGTTGTCATGTAACTATTCTCAATACCTTAGATAATTTAGGCAAGTTTGATGGAAAAAGTGTTGAAGGTTTCTTTGTTGGATATTCCTTGAGTAGTAAAGCTTATAGGGTATACAACACTAGAACCAGGAAGGTTGAAGAAAACTTGCATATTGGGTTTTTAGAGGATAAGCCTATGGTAGAAGGAAATGGTCGTAAGTGGCTGTTTGATATTGATTCTTTAACCCAATCTATGAATTATGTACCAGTTGCTGCAGGTACAACCACTAATGAATCTGTAGGTACATAAAGAGATCTGAGTGCAGGTACATTTACAGGGAATGATGGAACCAGTCAAGATGGTATTGTGATGCCAATTTGGAAATATGCTTCACACTTTGATACTCCTTTCATAAATGTAAGTCATGATGAACCAGAATCTTCTAGTGCTCCTGAAAAGAGGAATGCTGAAAAGAGGAATGCTGAAATAAGGAATGATGAAAAGAGGGATGATGAAGGGATCAGTAAAACAAGTAATGATGATGCCTAAGACAGACCTGAAAGCAGTACTCTAAATATTAATACTACTAGGCCTAGTGTTAATACTGCTAGTACAAATCCTAAAACTGGCAGTCTTAATATTAATACTCTTAGTCCAAATGTCATTACTACCAGGTCACCTCGTCCTCAATCAGTCTCATGCATATTTTCTTTGAGAAACTATGTTTCACCTAAAGCCTCAAATGCTGATCTATTTGGTGATGACACAAAATTAGATATGAGCAACCTTAATGTCTCATATCAAGTTCCTACTACTCCAACTACCAGAATACATAAAGATCACTCCCTTAATCAAGTGATTGGTGATATACAATCTGGAGTACAGACTAGAGGAATGACTAAAACTGCAGATGAACAAGCACTTCTCAGTGCTGCTTATGAAAGGAAACCACATGAAGACCTCAATACCTGTATGTTCTTCTGTTTCCTCTCTTAGGAAGAACCCAAAAGAGTTGCTAAAGCTCTAAGTGACTCCTCATAGGTAGAAGCAATGCAAGAAGTGCTTCTGCAGTTTAAGCTTCAAAAGTTTAGGTTCTTGTGGATTTACAAGGAAAAAGGGCCATTGGTACAAAGTGGATATTCAAAAACAAGAAGGATGAAAGAGACATAGTTATTAGGAACAAGGCAAGGCTAGTTGCTCAGGGCCATACTCAAGAGGAAGGTATAGACTATGATGAAGTATTTTCCCCTGTAGCAAGAATTGAGGCCATAAGACTGTTCTTAGCTTATGCTTCATTTATGGGCTTTATAGTATACCAAATGGATGTGAATAGTGCCTTCCTGTATGGTAAGATAGAAGAGGAGGTATATGTGTGTCAACCTCCAGGGTTTGAAGATCCTGACTATCCTGACAAGGTCTACAAAGTTGTCAAATCAATGTATGGTCTGCATCAAGCACCAAGAGCTTGGTATGAAACCTTGGCCAACTATCTGGTGGGCAATGGGTTTCAAAGAGGGAAGATTGATCAGACATTGTTCATCAAGAAGAAGAAAGGAGATATTTTACTTGTTTAAATCTTTGTAGATGACATTATTTTTGGCTCTACTAAGAAGGAAATGTGTACTGAATTTGAGAAGCTTATGAAGGATAAGTTTTAAATGAGTTCTATGGGAGAACTTACTTTCTTCTTGGGGCTACAAGTAAAACAGAAGGATGACGGAATATTTATCAGCCAAGATAAATATGTACCTGAGATTTTGAGGAAATTCAACTACACAGATGTGAAGTCTGCTTCTATAACAATTGATTTGGAAAAGCCCTTAGTTAAAGATGGAGATGCTGATGATGTTGATGTATCTATAGATCTATGATTGGGTCTTTGATGTATCTCACAACATCTAGACCAGATATCATGTTCGCAGTATGTGCATGTGCAAGATTTTAAGTCACTCCAAAGACATCCCATCTCTTAGCTGTAAAGAGAATTTTTAGATATTTGAAAGATAAACTAACTTTAGGCCTTTGGTATCCTAGAGATTCTCCATTTAAGCTAGTTGCTTATACAGATAGTGACAATCTGGTGCTACACAAGATAGGAAAGTCAACCACTATAAGGGTTGGTTAATTTTTGAGAAACAATTGATATATTGCAGTGTAAAAAAGTAAACGAAGGTTCCAACCCGTCTACAACTGAAGTAGAATGTGTGGTAGCTGCTAGTTGTTGTGGACAAGTACTCTGGATACAAAACTAACTACTAGACTATGGGTATAATTTCATAAACACTATAATTCACATAGATAATAACAGTACCATTTGTATCATTGAAAATCCTGTTCAACATTCTAAAACAAAACATATTGAGATTAGACACCATTTTATAAGAGATTGCAATGCTAAAAAGTTAATTCAAATGGTTAAAATTGATACTAAATGTAATGTTGCAGGCCTTCTTACAAAAGGTTTTAATGCTGGAAGGTTTTAGTACTTGGTCTCAAGTATTGGAATGCTTAATCCTTAATGTCTAAATCTCTTTATGTCTTTGTAAAGTTTTGTAAAGGATTTTCATTAGTACTGTTAGTTATCTCCATTAGTACTGCTAAGTATAGTTAGTACTGCTAGTTATACTTAAGCCTGCTTGTTAATACTGTTAGTCATAGTTAATATTGTTAAGATAAAAATACTTTGCATTGTGTATTTTTAGCTTTGGACTAACACTTGCAGGTTCAGCATGTTGGGTATTTAATGTTGAGAGGTTTCCTCCTGAAGCATGATTTGAGGGGAGGTTTACTATGTGAATATGTGGTCAAGTATGAATGAAAAGTCATGATACATCAGACAAAGGTGTCACAAACATAGGAAAGTCAAAAGAGGTCAGGACACTAAGGTACCTCAGTCTGGTGGTCCCCCTAAAAGGTTGGTGATGAGGCTGTCCATAAGGAGTTGGGTGACAGAATGGAAAGGGCTGCCACTACTGCTTCTAGCTTAGAAGCAGAGCAGGACAGTGGTAACATAAAGTAAGACCCAATCCATGGCAACACTTAATGAGCTAAGTCCTTAGGGAATTGGTTCATGTAGTGGTCTCAGGTGCCAAGATACCATATTGGGGGGTGCAAATGCTCAAACTAGGTTTGCGATTGCATCTATTCAGTCCAATAATCCACCTCTCTCAAGAGGTCACACACTTAGAAGTAGGGAGGACAGTATGAAACTATTTGAATTGATGGCAAATTTGTACACAATTGTTTGAATTGGTGAGCTAAAAGAATAGAGAAAATAAGTAAGATAAAAACAGAAAGAGAGTTATGTGATAAAAACATAATTGAGTGAATTAGTAAGCAAAAAAGAAATGAGAGATTATGTGAGCTAAAAACAGAAAGAGAGTTTGTGAGTATCAAGATTTGGTGATAGTCATGATTTTTAGGATATATTGAAGTTAACTCTGGTCTATCAAAGTTAGTACTGCTAGGTATTACTTAGTACTGCTAGGTATTACATAGTGTTGCTAGTTATGATTTGATACTGTTAGATGAAGTTAGTACTGCTGGGCTACAAGTTAGTACTGTTAGGCTAAATTAGTACTACTGGATGACCGTTAGTACTGTTTAACCCATAACAGAATTTTCTTAATAAAATATAGCCGTTGTGAATTTTTCGCCAACTACCTAGTCTATAGGGTTTGACTAATTAGAGATTTCTTTATCTTTCAATTAATTCAGAAGATTTTATCAAGATAAGTACAAAGTTTACATAGTCGGTCAAGTCAAATATCTCAAGAGCTTCGATGTTATCTCAATTGCTTTTCACAAATGCATCTACTCTCACTAACGCATACATCGAGAACCCTAATTCAACTTTTATTCATCAAATGGCCAATTTCAAATTTTGCAACAAACACAATATGGTGGCCTACTTAGTGAAGTCAGAAGGCAGTTAGGATTTTCACCAAATTATTGACTTTCTCTATATAAGTCATATCTACTATGCTCTCACTGAAAGTCCAACCATCTATGTCTCTCTTATTGAGCAATTTTGGAAGAATGCTTATTTAAGTACAACTGAAGATAGAGTTCAAGCTATCACAACTACTATTAATGGAAGAGAGAAGAACATCACTGAAGCCTCTCTAAGAAGACATCTCAAGTAAGAAGACTTTAAAGGAGTTACTTCTTTAGCAAATGCAGAACTCTTTGCACAACTGACTTATATAGGGTATGAAACTACAGTTGATAGTCTTACTTTACAAAAGGGACATTTTTCTCCACAATGGAAGTTTCTCATTCATACCATACTCCATTGTATGAGTTCTAAAAAGACTGCATGGGATCAGTTTAGTAGTAACATTTCTACTGCTATAATCTGCTTAGCTACAAACAGGATGTTTAACTTCTCAAGATTTATTTTTAAAACCATGGTCAAGAATTTAAATAGCCCACATAAATTCTTAATGTATCCTAGGTTCATCCAAATACTCTTGAACAAACAACACAGACTACTTTTGCCTCATACAAGAACTTATCCTACTCCTACCCTTACAAACAAACTTTTCAGTAACATGAGAAGAATCTCCAAAGAATATTCAGGGGTAGTGACACCATTGTTTGAAACTATGATAATTCAGCTACAAGATGAAGAACTACAAACATCACCATCAAGGATAACATTTTCACCATCCTTATCTCCCTAAACAACACAACCATCATCTTTACAACCACCAATCCAAACCACTCTTGAGGCAGAGAAGACTGCTTCAATGCGTCATGAATCACCTCTCTACAGTGTTCATTCACTTGGACATGATGAGGGTAGTATGCAACATAATGAATTGACGGATTTGGTTACTAAATTGACAGACAGGATTGAAGTTTTAGAGAAGGACTTGCAGCAAACTAAGAAGACTTATAGTTCTGTTTTACAAAATTAGTTTTGAAAGTCAAGAAGTTAGAGAAACAACTCAAGTCTGGTAAAGCAAGGACAAGAGCTAGGATTGTTGTTTCAGAGGATGAGGAAGACTTAGAGGATTCTTCCAAATAGGGGAGGAAAATCTCTAAGATTGATAAAGATCCAACTATTTCCTTGGTACAAGATGAAGGCACCTCATGGTTTTAAGAGGATGAAGAAGTTCATAAGAAGACTAGTGTTGATACAGAAGTACTCATACAAGAAGAAACTCCTACTAAGATTGTTGAAGACCTTTCAAGTGGTGAAAAGGAGAAAAGGAGACTAGTACTGCTCAAGTACCAGTTAGTACTGTCAGTCCTGAGGTTACTGAGGTTAGTACTGTTGCTCAGAACTTAGTTTATATAAGGAGGAGTGCATCAAAGGCAAAGGACAAGGGAAAGGCAATCATGGAAGAACCTGAGCCTCTAAAGAAGATTAAGAAGAGGGTTTAAGTTTAGATGAGTGTTGATGAGGAGTTATCAAAGAAGATTCAAAAGGAAGAGCAAGCAAGAGCAATGGCAGAGCAAGAGCAAGAAAGAATCAATTTTGAAGTTGCACTAGAGTTACAAAGACAATTGGATGAAAGGGAATAAGCTCCAAATCAAGCTACTCAGACTCAAGACATTGATTGGAATGATCTAAATGTTTTAAGGTATCATGCTCTCAAGAATAAACCAGTATCAGTAGCTCAAGCAAGGAAAAACATGATTACATATTTGATAAATCAAGGAGGTTACAAGCAGAGTTACTTCAAGAAAATGAGCTATGAAGATATCAGATTAATTTTTGAAAAGGTATGTGATCAAGTTAATACCTTTATTCCCAAGGATTCTGAATTTGAAAAGGAAGTCATGAAGAGGTTTGGTTTTAGTCTTCAACAGAAGGAAGAAAAGATTAAATCAGAACAAGTTGAGCAAGTTGAGATTGAAAAGAAAGTTGCATGAACAAGAAGAAAAACACTTGAAAGAAAAAGAGCAAGTGACAAACAAAGTGAAGAAACTTATAACAGATAAAAGCTTGATGAGGAAGAAGCAATTGATTATGAGAAAGAGAAGGAAGAACTAAGAATGTGGTTGACAGTAGTTCCAGATGAGGAAGAATTTGTGGATCCAAAAATCTTGCATGCTAAGTTTCCTATAGTTGATTGGGAATCTCAAAGTTTAGGAAGTATGCATGTTTACAAGATTATAAGAGCTAATGGAAACACTAGTTATCATAAAAAATTTAAGAGTATGTTGAAAAGTTTTGATAGACAAGACTTAATGGTTTTGGATAGATTGGTAATGGAAAGATTTGAAGATAACACTCCAGAAGGATACAATTTGATGCTATGGGGTGATATGAAGATATTGGTAGATCTTAAGGAAGATGATGACATCTGGAAGAATCAACATGAGTGGAAAATAATCAGTTGGAAGCTGTATGAGACTTGTGGAGTTCACACACTGATGGTTGATGATACTTTAATGACTATTCACATGTTTGTAGAGAAGAAGTATCCACTCACCAAAGAAACACTTCAAAAGATGCTTCTTTAGAAACTAGAAGCTGAAGCTGAAAGTTATATGGCATTTGAGTTACTAAAGTTTATCAAGATTCAGATTGAAGAACAATAAAAGTGTGTTTGAAAGAATCCTCAGCAGATGCAAAATAGAAGATTTATCACAAAAGAAACTTGGGATTTGAGAGTAAATCACAAGTTTAGGGGAGGATTGATAGGAATAAATCTTCATAGATTAGTACTGCTAGAACTAACGGTACTAACTAAGTTAGTACTGCCAGTGTAATATTAGTACTGCTAGTGTTAGTTTGTACTGTCAGTAAAGAAGTTAATATTGCTGAAGGTTTTGAAGGTATTGAAGATAAAGATACGTGAGAAGATATGCATGAAGTTATTTATGGTGTATATTCTATATTCTATAGAAAGATATGTATAAGTTTAGAATTATAGAAGAACTCAAAAGATCTATAGTTATCTTATAAAGGACTCCTTGGTGTATAAAAGGAGGTCCTAGGTTAAGAGTTAGACACACAATACACAGATACACAATAGAAAATATACAATAGTCGAATACAGAAGAGAACATAGAGTTAGAGATCTAATCAAGATCATTGTAAGCTTCAAGGTATGTATCCCAGTACTAAGACAAGAGTACACGTATTGTTGTTTATCAATAATATTAAAGCAGTTTGATTATATCATGTGTCCATTACATAATTACTGTTACATTAGTAATACTTCTAGAGTATTGAGGTATAGTTTTCGCATATATCTTGATATACAAACAAAGTCTTTATCATTGTTACTTTGGATTTATCCAAGGTAATACTCTCTTTACAAGCTAGAGAAGCGATCTAGATTTGGGATCAACACAACTATTACACAACTTATTTCGCACGACACATACATTAATCGCATGACTCATAACAAACTTATTTCGCACGAAATAAAAACAAGTAAAATCACCCAAAACTCACCCTTTTTGATGTTTTTTGTTAATTATTTTTACAAAACTAACAATCTTAGGCCTAGATCTTGCTTTAAAACATAAACTACAATGTTTTTAAACACAAAATCGAATGGTTTGATTCTTTCGCACAATGTACAAAATAAAAACCAAAATAAGCCCAAAAATGACGATCTAAACGCATACAATCTCACTATATCACCCCATGGCAACTGATACCAGTTGATGATAGATCAATCCTACTATCTAAGACTACAAATGATAGAAAGCTAGAGAGAGAAAGTGGTTTGATCACTCTTGAGAGAGATAGGAATGTGTATTATGCTAAAAGAGTAAAATGACCAACACCCTCTCCATGAAAGGAGAGGGTACACAAGGGATATTGGGGAGTGGGTCAACATAAAGACTCCTTATGTTGACCCAGTTAGCTTACTATTACATACCAATTAAGTACGATCTATTTAATGACTAATATTGGAAGTGACCGAGTCTTTTCTCGATTCCTAACACTTTTCCTCTCGTTTGTGGACCACTAAGGCAGTTGATTCAGGTGGGTTTGTTTCATTGGCTACGGGAGCTAGTTCAAATGATTGCTCCCCCTAAGCAGTTGCTATATCATCAACCTTTTGCAAATGCTCCCCCTAAGTTAGACTAGGCTCTTCCTGCGTCAGACTAGGGAACTAAAGTTTAGCTTCAGTGGTCTCTAGGTTCTCCTTTTCCCATTTCTCCCCCTCAGCATTAGCTTTGTGAAAAACTGATGCTGAGTCGAGAAGGTGAACCATGTCTTTCATCAGTTTGATCAGCTCCCTAAGGTTTACATCACCTTTTTCAAGCATTAAGCTATAGCCTGACATACGATCTTTAACAATATCCATTTCCTTCTAAACTGTTTTCTTGACAGACTTGCCTACTTTTGCACGAATAGCTTTGAGAAGCTCCTTCTGAAGAATTTCAAACCTCTAACTCTCTAAAGTGTTTAGAGCAATGAGCTCTCTTTTTATAGGCTTGATGATGAGTTATGGCACAGTGGCCTTCAGAGTCTCCTAAACCCTCTAATCAATTTGTGGAAGAGTTTGCTGAATAGAGTCTTAAACAATTTGAGGAATAATGTTCTTGAGTGTATCAGAGATTAACTCAGGCATTTGTTCCTCAAAGGTATCAGCAACCATTCTTGGAATTGATTCTTTCAGCTTGTCAGTCACCTTCTAAGCAAGAGAGGATTCCAAGCTTATTATCCTGGTAGAAAAAGATGAGATTTTATCCTGAAGATGACTAAGGTGTCTGATGGCTGATCAGCAAAAGCATTGAGAGTAGTCATTTCATCCAAAATATTATCAGCAGCAACCTTGTTACTCTGTGATAGTTCTACCTTGGTCTCAGCCTTGTCACTTTCTCCATTAAAGGATTTAGAGGCTTCAAAGCCAAAGACTGAGACAACATCATCATCAAGAATTAAGTGAAGATAAGAGTCAGTTGGTTCCTCAACTATTTCATCATGCACTGACCCTAAGAATGTGATTTGAACTTCATCATTAGTCTGAGGTAGATGGAACCTCTTAACGACTTTGATCTCAGACTCAATATCATAAGGGCTCTCATCAGTATCCAATTTAGGATCAACCATAGAGTCCTTCACAAATTCATCATCAATTGATTTTTATACCTACATAAGATTGTTAGTTGATAAAAGTGAATTTGTAATGAAGTAAAGGATCGCCATTCTCTGCCCCTATGGACACCGAGGGTGACCATTTAGTCCTCGCAAAAGTCTAAGACTTTTAGGACTCTTTTGATTGGTTGGGAGACCCACGAGTCTGAGTGAAGTTCAGGTCATACAGAGGTCTGACTTTTATGCATTAGATGTGTTTATCCTGGTAAAGTGTCGTAACACCCCCAAAAATGTGACGCAACAGAAATATGTCCAGGGGCATTACTTCATAATACACAAAGCAAGGTACAAGAGAACGACCTATAAATGTGTCGTTTGAAAAGTAATATAGTTAATTTTCTTGAAATTGATATTATATTTGTTCCATAATTGCATCACAATGAAAAGCTTAAAAGCAATACAACGAGATTTGATCATTGTTATGTAGTAGAAATCCATGAATGAAATCTTGTCAAATTTAGACTCCAATAGACATCAAGCAAGCCAAGCATCTAATTCACCTGAGAAAAACATGCTTAAAAATGGTCAACATAAAGTTGGTGAGTTCATAGATTTTTGTAATTGTAAATGGTGAATCAAACATTTGTAAAGCGTGTATGACTATTTCAATCCTTATAATAGTCACCCAAAATGTGTGTATGAACGTTGAATTAAAGATGTGTATGACTACTGTATCCCATATGATAGTCACAAAAAGTTAAGTATAGTTGGAACAAAGTGTTTATAAAGTATGCTTGACCATTGTATCTAATACAATAGTCACCATGTGTGATTACGATTTGCACCCATAAGTTCATGAACTGTGACGTAGACTTGAATGTATGCCCCTTTATTCAAGGCACAGTAAGAGTTCATGTGTATGTATTTGTTGGTCCTGTAGACCCAAATCCAATCATGTTCCGACATGGTATAACGTTCATTACCGGTGATAGCTAGTCACCTGAACGGGGATTGTCAATCCCAAATAGATCTATTTTATAACATTCGCGCTCACCCTCCAAATGATTTACAGTTCATGCAACCTAAGCTAATCCGTAATCATTCGAGTAAAATTCAAGCATGTGTTTACGTCTTAAAAGTAAACCAAGTATTGTATCTCATCGCAAGATATGTAAATGAGTATGTAAATTTGTAATCAACCATGTAAATGTATTTGTAAACAAGCACGTTCTCACCCCACTAGCCTAGGATAATGTATTTGGTTTTTTCGATGAATGGTTACATCAACGCGACACGTTGATAAAAGATTTAGATTTAAAGTTGTAATAGCTTGGTGGTTGGTTAAATAAAATAAATCGAAAGTAAACGCAAAGTATCTAATATATTCCGTATATATTACATATGAAAAATTGAACGAGTATATAATTTGTATCGTAAATTATATAACAAGGACAAACAACCAAAAGAATGATACGAAGTGTATATAATACACGACATGTATTATATATGAAATAAAATAAAAGTATATAATACCTTGCAAATATTATATAAGAAACGTGAGAAAATAATTAAAATAACATAATCCGACACTTGTTTGAAAATAACCATATAAGTTAATAAAGAGTCCCTGTTATAAAAGTAACGCATGTTTTATAGTTGAGAATCATGTAAACGCTGTTTTCAAAGCTTTTACAAAAGTTATGACTTTATCTTCTAGTCGGGAATTATAAAATAATATTTTATAATTTAGTATTTTGTTTTCTTGACGAGTGGTAGCTAAAATAGTTGTCTCATTGTAAAAGTATAGTTCTCGTTTGTTTTTCTGGTTATTGTATAATTACAAATTAAACAATCTTAAGACTTATATAACTTTGTCTTTTTTCGGTTTTTCTAAGATAATAGAAATTATAATGAAATTTATTACGTATAGTGGTTTATAGATTTTTCAGCATGATCTATTCGTTTATAAGACGTTTCTATATTTATAAGATTCAATGTTTTTCCTCTTAATAAACCAATCAATATTGAAAACACCCGCGTGTTATATATAAAATAGATAAATATAATATATACTATATATATATGATCTATATATATAGTATATATATATATATAATAGTATATATATATATATATATATGTATATATATATATATATATATATATATATATATATATATATATATATGTATATATATAAGCTAAACAAAGTAATAAATATCACATTTATTTAACCATTTAAACCATCATTATATCCGGTTTTACATTTATAAAATCCTATGATATATTTATTTGTCAATTTATATAAACTAAACGCACCCTTGCTGTTTTCTGCTAACCCAAACGCACCCTAGTGCTGAAACAGTTAACCCAAACGCACCCTTTGTGCAGTTTTAGTAAACCAAACGCACCCTATGTATAACACCTCGTGTTTCAGAGTCATTGACGTCGTTAATAAATTTGCATTGTACCTTTTAAATTGTACGTGGTTACTATAAATCGTAAGCGTTAGATTAAATCGCGTACGCTAAATATTATCGTTTAATGTAAACGGGCATCAAACCATCAAACGTTTACATCAATCATGAGTTATATAATTATTTTGATAATAATTATGGTCTTCGTTCATTTATTTTATTGGTTACGTGAGTTAAATACATTTAACGATAAAAGTTCGTTTAAGCGTAACCGGAAGCATGTAAATTTATTTACGCTTCCACAAATACCCTCGCTTGTACCCAATACCTAAAGTTTTATTAAACTTTACAAAAATAAATGTCACTACACTTTATACACTATAAATGAAATAAAAACACAAGTTCATGCAAGTTGGCACATTTTATTTATATACTACAAGTTGTAACTAGTAAAAATACTTGCAAATAACTTATCAAATACCAAAAATACAATGTATACTCCCTCCCCTACAATTATACGTGAAATTCATTCTTATGTATTAGTCAAATGAGTCAAAATTTCTACAAAACTTGGTCAATGTTCTAAGCATCCCATTAATGTTTATGTTTCTTGGTCTCTTTGACCAAGAACACATAAACCTTGAATCCTTATTTTACTCATCTTGTATTTGACCCTTCTTAGTGTCATTTGACTTCCCTAGTCATATAAAAACAAGTATCAAGTAGAGAACATAACATATACAAGTATAACACTTAACAAAATTTCAAAAATCCCTCCCCCTTGGAACCCCCTAACTCACGGCTCATTTAGGCCAACCAAACCAAACCATACAAAATTTTTATTAACCTATTTCCTTCTATATACATGTATTCTAAGATGTTTTAAGGTGTTCCCAAGCAAAAGCTAACCATAATCAAGCTTTAATCAAGAAGAAGGAGCTAAGGTTTTATTAAGAAAAGTAAAGGTTTTCTTAAGTGCAAGATTTGTTTTTAAAGCTAAACAAGGGTTTAGCATTTGTCTACCATCATCTTCATCATTTCTAAGGTCCATTAGAACTCTTTATATTCTTATGATTTTCATAATTATGCTTATGTTGTTTCTATTTAGCTTAAAAATCACCATTTAAGTTTTATCATCAAAAATGAAGTTTTCACAAGCAATGAGTATTTTGTATACTTATTTACATATTGTGTTATTACGTATATTATGATGAAAAGGATGAGAAATTAATATACATTAATGTTTTGGTGTAAACATGATTATGGGATAATTAGGGTTTTTATAGTATCTTAATATGTTTTAAGATAAAGAAATACTAATGAAAAGTTAAGTTTAATTATGGACCTATAATGATGTTATATGATCACTAAAATAAAGTTACTACAAGATAAAAAGACTTGTACATTTTGGTTTATGTGAAAAAGTAACAAATTATGACATTTTGGTAACAATGACACTTTTAAAATTAAAGGGACTAAAAGTGTAATATGTAACTTGCGATACTTGGACAAAATAGACATTTATGGATTACGGACTATATATATGTATGATATATGATACATATAAAATATATGAGGCTTATGGTAACAAGTAAAAAGTGGTAAAGCATAAAATAAAGTCAAAGTAGACATATAAAGACCATGTACACATTCTGCCAAATTCATATATAAAACATGCCTATTTTATGTTTTTATAAAATAATACAACTCACGACGATTCCGAAATGATAAGAAACTTGTCAAACGAATTTATAACGAAAAAGTTATGCTAAAAATAAGTTACGCGATAAATAAACGAGTTTATAAAAGAATTTTTATAAAACAATTTATAAAAATTTCACGAAACAGAAAGTTGAGTATTTTTCCCATATTACACATAATTTTAGGATTCCAAAATGATAAGAATCGTAATTTTTCAATTAATAACGAACGAGTTATGAATTTCGCGAGTTTACGACAATTAATACTTTTATAAAACTATTTTTATAAAAGTTACTATTCATGACAGAAAGTTATATTTTTGTAAACCTCATAAAAATATAGAACTTTCAAATACGAGAACGTCCTCGAAAGAACCATTAAAAACGGAGCTATAACGAATAAAATACGGTATTTACAAGTTTTACGACAACAAAAAAAAAACGATTTCGGTAATAAACCCATGCTGCTTAGGAACAGTAAAAGTTATGTTCATCAGGGGGCAAATTTTATTGAAATATAAAATATCGATTAAACCGTCCCTTAATAACGAAAAGTGGGGACATAAGATAACGTAGAGAATCGGTGGTGTAATTCGCGAAAGTTACGCAGTTTTACTAAACGGTAATTTTATACGTTTTAACTTATTCAAACACAAAACTTTTCCAAATCCATTAGGTGGTGATTAAGCTATATTGGAATGTTATTTTGGTTATCAAAGTACTATATTTACTAGGGAGTTTAATAATGAGGCCTTCTTCGGATGGCGTTTCGAGAGTTGTTGGATTTAGATTTAAAGTGTTCTAATCCTCGAACTATGTCTGACCTCTTTAATTATGATAGCCCGAACGTTAGTACAATGTGTCAACTATTAGATTATATTCAATGTTGTTAGACAAAGTCTCTGTCCTTACAAGACCTTAAATTTCTATTAGGTTGATTTGATCAAATTCGCGTGGCGTCGTTAATTGTGATACACTCTGACATTATCACTATGGTGAGGTTCATAGCCCCCTTTTACTGCTTTTCGTTTTACAAAGTTTTTGGGGTGAAAAACATGCAATGCTTTACAATTGGACACAAGTGGTTAAGTTTCATGTTATGATTACGTGTTGCCTAAGTAGCGATAACCCATATCTGAGCCCATTATCATGAACTGTTAATTGTGAGCGCGAATGTTATTAATAGATCTATTGGGTTTGACAACCCCGTTCGGGTGATTAGCTATCACTAGACAAACGAAACGTATACGCCATGTCGAAATAAAGGATGTTGCGGGTTTAGAACATCATCACGGCATTGTAGGCCCATTGATTTGGTATTTCATACACGTCAAGCTTCAGTGTCATTGGAGCTGAGAGCAACGTAAATTAACTTTATATGATATCTGCATTTGTTAGCATTATCATACACTTGGGGAAATCTTGTGGTCTACATATATGATTACAAAACTATGAATTCACCAACATATTGGTTGACGTTTTAAGCAATGTTATTGGGGTGTCTGTACGAAGCAAGTGAATCAGTTGATAAGTGATCATATGCGAATGCTGTTTGACACTACTCCAAACAATGATGTCTGATCCTCTTGGGCGTGCTGGAGATGATCGTCCAGCTAATGGCTGTATCTACACATCCACACACTCCCCTCGCATCAATCCGTCCTAAAGATTAGTCGGTCCCCCCTCCCCAGCACACCATTTCAATCCTTTGCCTATTAATCCGTCCCCCCCCAATAGTTTATGGGCAGGGAATATCTTTGTATTAATTACAGTGAACAAGTTTAGTAACGAGCTTATGTAACAATGAGGATCTCACGAACCAAAAATTGAAATCTCGCTCCTTCTTTCTCCTTGTGTGCCGCCGGCTTGTAGAATTTTTTTTAGGGTTTCTTGTTTTTAATTCTTGTAACAATTTAAATGAGATAAAACCCTAGTTTCTTGTAGTTATAATTAGGACCTTGGGCTTGGGCTTTTAAAAATTAAACATGGGCCTTTTCTTTCCTTGTGAATAGCCGAAATTTCATAAGTCCAAAATAAAAGTATAGTTTTTATTTTTATGTCATATTTCGCGTGTTCGTGTATTCATGATTCGTAAATTTTATTTTCGTACGTTACTTGTCATGATAATTAATTCATAAGTTTTCTTGTCGATTTCATTGCTTATTAGAATTTTTTTTTTTTTTTTTATTATTTTTTTTTCATGGTATTTTCATGTGGGTTTTACAATTACAGTATGAATACTGCACCTGTGATCAGAAAGATTCATTAATAGAACCTTCTTGACAGGTTTTCCGGCACGTGACAAGCTAGTTCCTCTAATACCTAAGTATCAGATTCCCTAATGTTCGCCGTTCTCTAGACCAGATGTCCGAAGACTAACACACTATAAGTATTTCTACTAATAGAATGGTAAAGAGTATGAGTCAGTACAGTTACTATCTGCTG
>BQNB010075378.1:0-16860 GCA_026074375.1 Tanacetum coccineum
ATGGATTATGACATTATGATATATGAATATTTGGTGACTGATGTTTGGGTGCATTCCACGTCTTTCACAAATTTTGGAGCTCGCGACTCCATGGTTATTATGATATGATTTGTTGGGCTTGGTAATTAGACTTGATTCGATTTTCTGATTCATCTTACCTTACACTATGAATTGACTTCTGATTTGTCCTATCTTATGTTGGTATTCCTTTGATCATGTCTTGTGATATCCTTTGCACCTTGTATTGTATCCTTTGATTATCCGTTATCTTTTTGCATTCGATTATATATATCTGTTCACTAGGCTTTGTAAGCTCAGCCGCACTTTCTTTTCCTGTGGCAGGTATCTAAGCTAGGAGTTGGGGTTGCTTTCGGGATATGAGTGCTGAGTGTGGACTTACCCTAGAGATCTTAGTTTTGATATATGAATTGTTTCTTTTCGAGACATTCGTTATTTCGGTTATTTCGTTTGGATATGTCTGTCCTTTAAGAACTTATGTACCTTAAGTCATGTTGACTTATTTTCCTTGGTTATTTATTGAGACTTCCGCTGTTTATGCTTATGTTATGATTATGTATGCCTTTGATGTCACACCATATTTCTAATACTTCTACCCTTTAGGGTCGGGGCGTTACAGTATCAGCAAACTGTAGGGTCGTCATTGTGTTAGGTTTTGATGATGAATGATGAAATTGAGTTATGGTTTATGATTAGAGATTATATTATTGAATGAAATCGATTAAATGAGTGAATGAAACCCTTAATCGAAGTATTTATGAAAATACCCTCAACAACATTAACGTTCACCAGCAGTTGTAAGTTATGCCTAGCAGCATTAACTTTCAACAGTAGTAGTAAGTTTATGCCTAGCAGCATTAACTTTCAACAGCAGTAGTAAGTTATGCCTAACAGCATTAACTTTCAATAGCAGTAGTAAGTTATGCCTGGCAGCATTAACTTTGAGTTACCAGCATTAACTCCAATTCCAGTCCAAACACTCTCTGTTTTTAATATATTCAACTCTCTTTATGTTTTTCAACTCACCACATCTCTCAATTCTTTTTCTCATCAAAACTCTCTTTTTATTTTTATTTCACATAGCTCTCTTTTTGTTTTTCAACTCACAACATATCTCAATTCTTTTACTCACCAAAACTCTCTGTCTGTTTTTATACCACACATCTCTCTTTCTGTTTTTATTCTCACCAACTCTCTTAATTCTTTTTCTCACGATTTTCACAATGTTAATTATACCGGCAGTATTAAGTATAACTTACAGCATTAACTTAGCATTATGAAGTATAACTAGCAGCACTAATTATACTTAACAGCAGAAACTTTTAATGACATGAATAACAGTACTAATTCATACAAAACTCTACAAAAACATAAAGAGATAAAAGATTTTAAGGATTTAGCATTCCAATACTAGCAATCAAATATTGAAACCTACTTACATCAAAAGCTTTTGTAAGTAAATCTGCAACATTCTTGTCAGTATGGATTTTAACCATATGTATCAACGTATTTTCATTACAATCCCTAATAAAGTGATGTCTAATCTCTATATGTTTTGTTTTTGAATGAAAAATAGGATTTTTAATTATGCAAATAGTACTGTTATTATCAATAAAGATTTTGGTATGCAAGAAATTGTACCCATAATCAAGTAATTGATTCTGAATCCAAAGCACTTGTCCACAGCAACTTGAAGCAACTACATATTCAGCCTTTGTTGTAGAATTAGCAACCACAGTCGTAGATCTTAATGATAGATCTTTCAGCCTATTAGTAGGGTGGTAGATGAATTGTATAAATACAACTCAGTCTACAAGAGAGGCTCTGAAATGATCACTAGTGTCAAAGCGGAATATAAACACAAGTGCTAAGAAGAACAATAATTGTAAGGACTAAGATCGTTTCTAATAATTGGATTTCACTAACTATATGAAATGTGTTCTGAAGGTGTACATTTCACTATGCCATATGGTCCTTTTATACTTGTAGGAAACCCTAATAGCTTAATACATAAACGCGTATAAAAGATATAAACACATATAAAACATATGCATATCACTTCCTAATATAACTCATGCATATCCTAACTAACTATTACATTTGTACTACCCGGACTAACTATAAACTTACCAGTAGTAACCATTATTTTACTACCAGTACTAATGACAATATTACTCTACCAGGAGTAACTAATATGCTACTAGTAGTCATGACTATATCTACCAGTAGTAACTATGAATACAATATTCCTAACAGTATCTTCACCAATGGTTGCTGCTACAAAACTTCCAGTGCTCAATCCAGGAGAATTTAAGCTTTAGAAAATGAGGATAAAACAGTACTTCCTAATGACATATTATGCTCTTTGGGAAGTAATAGTAAATGAAGACTCACCTCCACCAAAGAGAACTGTTGATGGTGTTAAGCAAACATATCCTCCTACAATTATAGAGGAGAAGTTAGCAAGGAAGAATGAGTTAAAGGCAAGAGGTACATTGTTGATGGCTCTTCCAAATAAACATCAACTAAAGTTTAATACTTACAAATGTGCCAAGACTCTGATGGAAGCTATAGAGAAAAGGTTTTGAGGTAATAAGGAGTCAAAGAAAACTCAGAAGACACTTCTAAAGAAATAGTATGAGAATTTCAATAGATCAAGCTCTGAAGGACTTAATCAAACCTATGATAGGCTACAAAAGCTTATCAGTCAGCTAGAGATTCTAGGTGAAACTATTTCTCAAAAATATATGAATCTAAAGTTTTTAAGAAGTCTCCCATCAGAATGAAAGACTCATACCTTGATCTGGAGGAACAAACCTGATTTAGACACCTTGAGCATGGATGACCTATACAACAATCTAAAGATTTATGAAAAATCAAGCTTATGGTTCTAACTCTGCCAATACTGATAGTATAAGTAATGACGTGATCTATTCTTTCTTTGCAAACCAATCTAACAGTCCATAATTAAATGATGAGGACTTACAACAGATTGATGCTGATGACTTGGAAGAGATGGATCTAAAGTGGCAGATGGCTATGTTGACCATGAGAGCTAGAAGATTCCAAAATAAGAATGGAAGGAAGATTAATGCCAATGGTTCTGAGACCATAGGGTTTAACAAACCAAAGGTGGAATGCTATAACTATCATAAAAAGGGTCATTTTACAAGGGAGTGCAGGGCTCCAAGGGAGAACAGGAACAAAGAACCTGTAAAGAGGAATGTGACAGTGGAAACAATAGAGACAAAAGCTTTGGTGGCTCAAGATAGACTTGGGTATGACTGGAGTGACGAGGCTGAAGAAGGTCCTACAAACTTTGCACTTATGGCATATACATCTTCAGGCTCTTTAAGTTCTTCAAGCTCAGATTCTGAGGTATCTACTTTTTCCAAAGAATGTTTAAAATCTTATGAAACTCTCAAAGAACATTATGATAATCTGACAAAAGATTTTAATAAGTCTCAATTAAATGTAGGTACTTATAAAGAAGGTCTAGAATCTGTAGAGGCTAGACTAGATGTGTATAAAAAGAATGAGATTGTTTTTGAAGAGGACATAAAGATTTTAAAACTTGATATTAAGTTGAGAGATAATGTACTAACAGAGCTTAGAAAGAAATTTGAAAAAACTGAAAAGGAAAGAGATGATTTAAAACTTACCTTAGAAAAGTTTGGAAATTCATCTAAAAATCTAAGCAAACTGTTAGAGATTCAATTAAGTGATAAGTTCAAGACTGGTGTAGGGTTTGATAGTCAAGTGGTTGATAGTCAAGTGTTTGATAGTCAGGAAAATGATAGGTACAAAACAAGTGAAAGGTATCATACTGTTCCCCCTCCCTATACTAGGAACTTCATGCCCCATAAATATGATTTGGTACTTGCTGATGAGGAAGAATATGTTTTTAGTGAGTCAGTAACAAGTATACCTAATGTTACAACAAGTGAAGCTAAGACTAGTGTGTCAAAACCTAAGTCTGTTGGTGAACCACTTATTGAAGACTGGATATTTGACAATGAGGATGAGAATGAGACTGAGTTTAAGTCTAAACAGAGAAAACCTAGTTTTGCCAAAATAGAATTTCTTAAATCTAATGAGCAAGTGAAAACACCTAGGGAGTCTGTTAAGAAGGTAGAGAACAAAAAGCAAGCTAAATACCCTAGGAAAAATAGTCAAAGCCCTAGAGGTAACCAGAGAAACTGGAATAATTTAATGACTCAGAAATTAGGAAGTAATTTTGAGTTTAAAAATAAAGCTTGTTATGAATATGGCAGTTTTAATCATTTGATCAAAGATTGTGATTTCTATGAAAAGAAAATGGTAGAGAAGACTGTATGGAACAATGCTAGAAGGGTGATCAAAGATTGTGATTTCTATGAAAAGAAAATGGTAGAGAAAACTGTATGGAACAATGCTAGAAGGGTAAATCACCAAAATTCTCAAAGAATGACTCACCCTCATCCAAAAGGAAATTTTGTTCCAAAAGCAGTCTTAATGAAATCTGGCATTAAAACACTTAATACTGCTAGGCAAAACTTTTCAAAAGTAGCAGTATCAGTTAATACTGCCAGACCAATTAATACTGCCTATCCAAGACCAATAGTAAATAGTGCAAGGACAGCGTTAAACGTTTTTATTAGAGCACATACACATGTTAGAAGGCCCTTTAACAAGTCTACAACAAATAAGAATAGTAATTTAAAAGAAAAAGTTAATACTGTTAAGGGAAATGTTACTACTGCTGGGCCAAAAGCAGTAGTAAGTGATAATAAGGGAAATGAGGCTAATGTTGTTAAGGCCTCAGCATGTTGGGTTTGGAGACCAAAGCAAAAGGTTTTAGACCATGTCTCCAGACACAATGGTGCATCAATGAATTTTAAAAGATTTGACTATGTTGATGCACAAGGCAGATCCAAGTCTATAATGGCTTGGGTCCCTAAGAGAGCCTGATTTTCTTACT
Organism: Tanacetum coccineum; assembly: GCA_026074375.1. Taxonomy (NCBI): domain Eukaryota; kingdom Viridiplantae; phylum Streptophyta; class Magnoliopsida; order Asterales; family Asteraceae; genus Tanacetum; species Tanacetum coccineum. The sequence goes on from BQNB010075378.1 coordinate 4,979, forward strand.
GTTTATGTAGGGAAATCTAGAGCTAGAATTGCAAGAAAAAGGAGTAATTGATAGTGGATGCTCTAGGCACATGACTGGAAACAAGTCCTACCTCTCAGATTATGAAGAAATTGATGGTGGATTTGTTGCATTTGGAGGAGATCCCAAAGGAGGTAGAATCACTGGTAAAGGTAAAATCAGTACAGGTAAATTGGATTTTGAAGATGTGTACTTTGTTAAGGAGCTTAAGTTTAACCTTTTCAGTGTCTTACAAATGTGTGACAAGAAAAATAGTGTTCTTTTTACAGACACTGAATGTGTTGTTTTGTCTCCTGACTGTAAGCTACTTGATGAAAATCATGTCTTGCTTAGAGTTCCTAGAAAAGATAACATGTACTGTGTTGATTTAAAGAATATTGTTCCTTTAGGAGGTCTAACTTGTCTTTTTGCAAAGGCCACATGAATCTAATTTATGGCATAGGAGGCTTGGACATATAAATTTCAAAACTATAAACAAACTAGTGAGGGGAAACCTTATTAGAGGTTTACCTTTAAAGATTTTTGAAAATAATCATACATGTGTTTCCTATCAGAAAGGAAAGCAACATAAAGCCTCTTGTAAGACCAAGACTATAAGCTCAATCAGCCAACCATTACAAATGTTGCATATGGATTTGTTTGGGCCAACATTTGTAAAGAGTCTAATGAAAAAGATGTACTGCCTAGTTGTCACAGATGACTATAGTAGGTTTAATTGGGTTTTCTTTTTAGCCATTAAGGATGAAACTAGTGAAATCCTTAAAACATTTATTACAGGCATAGAAAATCTAATAGACCTTAAGGTAAAAGTGATCAGATGTGACAACGGGACTAAATTCAAGAATAAGGTCATGAATCAGTTATGTGAAATGAAGGGTATTAAGAGGGAATTTAGTGTTGCTAGGACTCCACAACAAAATGGAGTAGCAGAAAGAAAAAATAAGACACTAATAGAGGCTGCTAGGACTATGCTAGCTGATTCAAAATTGCCAACAACTTTTTGGGCTAAAGCAATTAATATTGCTTGTTTTGTTCAAAATAGGGTGTTAGTTATCAAGCCTCACAACAAGACCCTTATGAACTTTTTCTTGGTAGAAAACCTGCCTTAAGCTTTATGAGACCATTTGGGTGTCTTGTTACTATTCTTATTACATTAGATCACCTAGGTAAGTTTTATGGAAAGGCTGATGAAGGGTTCTTTGTAGGATACTCTACCAATAGCAAAGCATTCATGGTATTTAACAGTAGAACTAGGATAGTAGAAGAGAACCTGCATGTCAAGTTTAGTGAAAAAGTACCTAATATTGTAGAAAATGGACCTAATTGGTTTTTTGATATAGATTCTCATACAATATCTATGAATTATAAGCTAATTATTGCAAGGAATCAACCTAATGGTAATGCAGGTACCAAAGAAAACATTAATGCAGGTCAAGATGGGAAGAAGATAGTACCTTGTCAAGAGTATATACTGCTACCATTGTTGACAACTGATCTATCACTCTTTAAAAGTTCACAGGATTCTCTTGATGCTGGATTCAAACCATCAGGGGAGGAGGAAAAGATAGATTTTAAACATCAAGAAAATGAAGATAGTGAGGTGCCAAATACAAAGGAGCCAAGAGTTAATCAAGAGCAAGATGCAAATGTCAACAGCACTAACAACATTAATACTGTTAGTCCAACTGTTAGTGCTGCAAACATAGAATATAATGTTGTTTATGAGAATATAGTCTATAGATGTATTGATGATCTAAAATAGCCTAAAATAAGAAGCGATTTTCTATTCCAGATTGACGCTGACGAAGTTGGTGCAGAGGCTGACATGAACAATTTGTCTACATATGTGCCTGTCAGTCCTATTCCAACTACAAGAGTTCACAAGGATCATCCACTTAAACAAATCATTAGAGATATACATTTAGCACCTCAAACCAGAAGGATGACAAAGAATGTGACTGAACATGGTATGTTTAGTTTAATGCAACAGAGAATCAACCATAAAGATTTTCAAAATTGTCTGTTTGCTTGTTTTCTATCACAAGTAGAATGCAAAAAGGTAATCCAAGCTTTGACAAATCCAAGCTAGATAGAAGTAATGCAGGATGAGCTTCTATAGTTTAAAATACAGAAGGTTTAGACTTTGGTTAATTTACCATATGGCAAGAGGGCCATTGGTACTAAATGGGTGTACAGAAACAAGAAAGATGATAGAGGTATTGTGGTTAGAAATAAGGCAAGACTGGTGGCACAAGGTTACACCAAAGAAGAAGGAATTTATTATGATGAGGTTTTTGCTCCTGTTGCTAGGAAAGAAGCAATCAGGTTATTTTTAACGTATGCATCATTTATGAGGTTTATTGTGTACCAGATGGATGTGAAGAGTGCCTTTTTATATGGTACTATTAAAGAGGAGGTGTATGTGTGCCAACCTCCTGGTTTTAAAGATCCACAGTTCCCTGACAAAGTTTATAAGGTAAAAAGAGCTTTATATGGTCTACATTAAGCCCCAAGAGCCTGGTATGAGACCTTGTCTACCTACTTATTGGAAAATAGATTTAGAAGAGGCACTATAGATAAGACTTTGTTCATCAAGAAGGACAAAGGTGATATCCTATTAGTACAGGTGTATGCTGATGACATCATCTTTGGGTCTACAAAGAAGTCTTTATTTGTTAAGTTTGAGCAGATGATGCATAAGAGATTCCAGATGAGTTCTATGAGGGAGCTCACTTTCATCTTAAGGTTACAAGTGAAGCAGAAAGATGATGGAATCTTCATCATACAAGACAAGTATGTGGCTAATATATTAAAGAAGTTTGATTTTGCCACTGTGAAGACAGCAAGCACTCTAATTGAGACTAACAAGGCATTGCTCAAGGATGAAGAAGCTGAGGATGTCGATGTTCACTTATACAGAATCAATGATTGGAACAAGATGTACTTAACAACTTATATCTTGACATAAAGTTTTGATGTTGTGCATGTGCAAGTTCCAAGTTACTCCTAAGTTTTTTTTTCCTCACATCTCTGTTGTAAGGAGAATCTTTAGAAACTTGAAAGGTCAACCCAAATTAGGCCTTTGGTGTCCTAGGGATTCACCTTTTGACTTAGAAGCTTTTTCAGATAGTGATTATGTTGGAGCTAGTCTTGACAGGAAATCCACAATAGGAGGTTGTTAATTTCTTGGCAAAAGGTTGATTTCATGGCAATGTAAAAAGCAAACTATTGTTATCCAACTCAACAACTGAAGCAGAATATGTTGCTGCTGCTAATTGCTGTGGACAGGTCTTATAGGTTAAAATCATAGAAAGCAGCTTTATGGTTTTAACTTTAATGTAACACAAGATTTACATTGATAATGAAAGTACAATTTGTATTGTGAAAAATCAGTGTTTCACTCTAAAACCGAAGAACGCACATGAGATTAGGCACCAATTTTATCAGAGAATTCTTATAAGAAGAAGTTGATTCAAGTAATCAAGATTCATAAAGATCATAATTGTTGCAGATCTCTCTCAAATGCTTTTGATGTTAGCAGGTTTAACTTTTTGATTTCTGGCATAGGATTACTTAATCTTTGAAGTATTGTTTGAGGGGAGGTTAATTAAGATTGGATGAAAGGGAATATATCATTAAGCAGAAGTGGGTAAAGGATCAAGAAATCCTACTAAACCCCAATACACATCCACAACTGCTTCACTATCTAATCTTGAACCAATCACTGTTCCATCATTATCTTAACCCAAAAAGACTCAAAAACCTAGGAAAGTCCCAAAATACCACTGCGAATATAGTCTCATCTAGTGGACCAATAACCCTATATAACTTATGAGACTGTCATTAAGGAGTGGGAAGATAGAATAGAAAAAGCTGCCACTACTGCTTCTAGTTTAGTAGCAGAGCAGGACAGTGGTAACATAAATAGGACCCAATCTATAACAACACTTAATGAGTCTTTTCCTTAGGGAACTGATTCAGGTAGTGGTCCAAGGTGCCAAGGTTCCAAGATACCATATTGAGGGGTGCAGAAGCTCAAATTAGGTTTGAGGCTGCATCTAAATAGTCCAATGATCCACCTCTCTTAAGAGTTAACACACTTAGAAGTAGGGAAGCAACATGAAACTAAAGGAATTGATATAATTTTGTACCAAACTGTCTGTTAAGGCTCTTGATTTATGATATAAAAATAGATAGAGTGAATTGGTAAGAAAAAGAAATAAGAGATATAGTGAGCTGAAAAATAGAAAGAGAGTTAAGTTGATATAAAAACAGATAGAGTGAATTGGTGAGAAAAAGAAATGAGAGATAAGTAGCTGGAAAAGTAGAAAAAGAGTTGTGTGATAATACAAATAGATTAGAGAGAATTAGGTGAGAAAAAGAAATAGAGATATTGTAGATCAAAAACATAAAAAAAAAAAAAAAAAAAAAAAAAAAAAAAAAAGAAAGAGAGCTTATTAGAATCAAAATGATGAGTGAAATGCTTTTTGGAAAGAAATTAGCGGTTAATACTGGTGTCCTTAAAGTCAATGTTGCTCAGACTTAAACTTAATCTGCTAATCTTAAGTAATACAGTTAGGAATTCATTTACTACTGGCCCGTAATTATTTATGCTGCAGGCATACACTTACTGCATGGTAGGCATAAGTTAATGCGGCCACCATAATATGCTACAAGCTGGGTTAGATTTAATACTGTAGGCTTAACGTTAAATACACCAGTTCAAGTGAATGCTGTTGAGGATGATTTCATAAATACTCGCTTAAGGGTTTCAACACTTTAATTCGTATTGATTTTACACTTTGTTATCCTCTCAATCATAAACCCTAACTCAATTTCATCTTTAATCATCAAAACCCATCATAATGTCGACCCCAAAGTTTGCTGAAACTCACAATTTGGTTGCGTTTTTGGAGAAACCCAAGGAAAGTAATGGGTTTGAGGAAATTATTGATTTTTTGAATACAAGTTCTGTCCAATATGCATTAACGGTTAATCCCACCATTTATACTACCTGTATTGAACAGTTCTGGACATCTACTGAGGCTAAAACAATTAATGGGGAGCGTCAAATACAAGCCTTAGTAGACAAAAAGAAGGTAATCATCACTGAGATGAGTATAAGGAGTGATCTTAAGTTGAATGATGTTGAAGGAACATATTGTCTACCTACTGCTACCATTTTTGCAGAATTGGAAAGAATGGGGTATAAAAATCTTACTCAAAAGCTTACATTCTATAAAGCTTATTTTTCATCCCAATAGAAATTTCTTATCCATACCATACTGCAATGCCTTAGTGTTAATACTACAGCCTGGAATGAATTTAGTAGCACTATAGCATTTGTTATCATCTGTCTTGCCACAAACCAAAATTTTAACTTTTCCAAGTACATTTTTTATAATATGATGAAGAACTTAGAGGGTGGGGTTAAATTTCTCATAAGTACCCAAGGTTGTCCCAAGTCATCCTATATAAGACAAGTGAAGGGGATGACCAGCCATAAAAGGTTTCCTGTTCACACTTCCACACCAGAAGGTGGTTGCTAAATATAAAGAGAACCAGAAAGGGTTTTTTTATGGAAAGTCACACCTCGATTCCTAACATGATGATTCAAGCTTACAAAAGATGATGGGTGAAGACCAGCTTCTCCTTTGATACCCATTCTACACCCGTTATTCTCAACCATCATCATCTAAACCACAGAATGAAAGAATCAAGGAGGAAACAGAGGAAAGACAGTGGTCCTATAGAGCCTGTCCTTGATGAGGCTCATGTATCTACCCCTTCCTATGATCCACCTGAAAGTGGGGAGGATAGTATGCAACTTTCTGAAATGCGATGAATAATGTACCAGCCTACAAGAGAAAGTTATTGATTTGGAGAAAGCCAAGACTGCTCAGCAAAGGAGAATTTGCAAGCTTAAAGAAAGAGAGTCAATGCAAATTGGAAAAGATAAGGAAGTTAAGAACTCCAGGGCTCAAGAGATTAAGTAAGGTTGGTTCAACTAGCAGGGTAGAATCCTCTAGTGATGTTAGTTTAGGTGCTCATGAGAATGCATCCAAATAGGGTAAGGAAAATGAGATCTTAATGCTGATGCAGAAGTGACTTTGGTGGATGAGACTCAAGAGATGAATGATGACAACCTGATGTTTGATACAAGTGTGTTGGAAGAGCATGAATGTCACACCCCGCCTAGGCAGAAACACGAGGCGTAACATCATGGATATTATCACAACATAATGGTGTCTTCTATAGAGAAATCTAAATAAAGGAAATAATTAAAGGGACATAATGTGTCATGACAATACCCAACACAAGATAAAGGAGTCTTGCATTACCAAAGTAATGTCATACACAAAACAAAATAATCCAAATACTAACAATCTCCAATGAACAAGTATCAAGCAAAACAAATGAAAAGACCAGAAAAGACAACTCCACAAGCAATGCCTAGGGTCTCTCTAGCCACTCTTCCTAACATCCTTCTTATCATCATGATACTCACCTAAAAATGATGCTTAAAAACATCAACATAAAGTTGGTGAGAGTCATAGGTTAAGAATCTGATCTAAATTCTAATTAATCATTATATGATTAAATGAAAACACTACATGACAATACTGAACCTACATATAAGCTATCATTAAACCAAATCAAATCAATCCAAAACCAATCAATACCATTCACACGATTACGAGACGTCTCTATCGCAGAACTACTCCAATTGATCACTAAGCCATGGAGCATACCACAAATCCACTCCAATTGATCACTAAGCCATGGAGCATACCACAAAACCCACTCCAATTGATCACTAAGCCATGGAGCGTATCACATCACAAACATGTAGCACATAACATATAATAGCCACATAAAGTCCATGCATCACTTTAAACACATTATCACAGTAATCAAAACATTTCCATACTAGCATCATTTCCATCCCAAGTTTAAAACGAAGTAAAAGTGGGACTATGAAACTCACCTGATGCTTAGCTTCCCAAAGAATCCAACAATTGCTTCACAAATACTTCACGGATAATCTAAACAATTAAGCACACAATAAGCTACAATCAATTAGGCATTCAACCCAATATGATGTAACCTCAACTATGATGGATATCTAAGCTATCTACCATAGTTCTATTCTTGTTTTAACCCTTTTCCAACTTCTACATATGCCATTTACACTTCAATGCTACACTTTAAACTTTCTGGTTTTGAGCAGAATTTTATACTCACTTACGCGTCCTAAACGCACCACTTAAACACTTCTATAATTCAAACCAAAATTCACTATGCTACATATATGTCTTATGAACCTCCCATAGCTCTCCCAAAGCCATTACCCTTTTACAAATACCCTTTAAAAATTCATTAATCCAAAGTGTCCAGAATTCGTCCAGAATCTGACCTTCTAAAAGTATGACACTAGATGACCACCTTAGACCTCATTATATGCTTAGAAAAAATTCAGGGGTCACACACAATATATGAACTAACTTCCACGTGATTTAGAGCCTCTAACTAGATGTCTAAGTATGACACTAGATGACCACCTTAGACCTCATTATATGAACTAACTTCCACGTGATTTAGAGCCTCTAACTACTTGTCATTAGGTCTTGGTGAATATTCGTTCGGGGGTACATGCGAGAAGAAATCAACATCAATTCTTCTCACGTATGCAGTATACTTCATAAACCATGCTAAGTAAAGTAGTATACACTACTTCCCCCTGGAAGTTGACATGGTAACATCAAAGTCAACTAAGTCCCGGATGTACACATTTTCCCCCATGATGGTTGCGAACTCTCGGAAGCATCATTGTTGTGTACGCACATATACTCGAGAAGTTCTTGTCTTGAGCACAAATCTGGAAATCCAAACAAAGCATTGCCCTCTTGTCTTCAGAAACCGTAGAGGAGATGAAGCAAGAATCAAGAAAACTTGGTATAATCAAGGTCTTGTATATGAATGTTGTTGAAGAACTTTGAGAATTTTGCTTAGACGGTGAAGTACCTTTGTCTTGGAATGGGACAATAATATCCCGTGAGAATTGCTGATTACATCTCAACCTTTAAACTCTCTGGCTAACTTACCAACCTCGTATTCTGTCGGCTATTGTTGTGATCACTTGGTGAAGTAAACCCGATATACCAAACTTGAAAATGAAGTAAAATCCCCCAAATTTGTTACTTAAGCTTGCACTGTTGTTGATTGAAGAACGGTGCAAGATTAAATCTATAAGTACTCTATACCCAACCAGAAAAGTATAAGAAGTACAACACCTCTTGAAATTATCCACATCGTCTTCTGCGTGTGACACTGAGTACTACAATGTAACTCCTTTAAGTGATAGTTAACCAGGTCTGCAACCAACCACCCCTGACTTCTGGTAACTAGATAATTCAAGTCTTAATCATAAGCTGTATACGTTCAAGCAAGTCATCAATCGATAGATTGGGTTTAAAGAAAAGGGGTAGCAAATAGAAGGAAGTCTCGATGATGAAATAAGTAGACGCCTTCGTGAAACTCAACTTCAATCTCAAATAAGGGATACCAAATCAACTTCGTAATCACTTGACATCGTAGTCCGAATCTTTAGCCGTTTGTCGTTTTAGTGAATCTAGTCTGGATCGTTTTAGCATTAAGTGTTGTGTTTGCTTTGGTGTTTATGTTTTGATTTGTCTTGATGATCATATTCCCAAATTTAATCACATGCCCAAAGTCGATCACATGCCCACCTGATGCGCGAATCGACCTATTTCGCTTGAAAACATAAAATTTCCTTAAACAGTGTCATGTTTCGCTTGGCACATTTCAACATATTTTGCTTGGGAAACAGACCTGCATATTTCGCCTGAAATCTTCAGATTTCGCTTGGTTTAAGGAAATTACACATTTCGCTTTAAAACTAAAACTGCATATTTCGCTTGAATTTGAAACATATTTGGCTTGTACTCAGTGTTGCATGTTTCGCTTGAAATTTAACATATTTCGCTTGAAGATCAACTTTGCATGATTCGCTTGAAAGCTAACATATTTCGCTTGAGCAAAACCTGCATATTTTGCTTATAAAAACACCTGCATATTTCGCTTGACACTCAAACCTGCATGTTTCGCTTACCTAGTGACATATTCCGCTTGGCCTTAACTTACATATTTCGCTTGAAGTCACTTTCGGGTGTGGACCACTTTTACTACCAAACAAGAAGTCACTATCTTTTGAAGCACAAATTGTGGATCTATGTTCTTGTTTGTTGACCAGTTGGGACCACAAATGGATAAGGAAAATCAAAAATAAGCCACGAAAATAAGCTCCTAAATAAGCTTGAATAAGCCGAATTTGAATAAGCTTAAAATCTAACTTTGTAGCTTATCTAATGCTTAAAATGGTAACAATAGATGATATAGAACAAGTGTACGTAGGAGTAATCAAGCAAACTACACCAATAAGCCCAAAAAATTTTGTAAGCCGTGAGCTTATTTTCAAAATAAGCCACGAAATTTTGAGCTTATTACCAAAAATTACTCACAATAAGGTGTAGAACAAGTGAAGCAAGGAGTATCGAAGCAAACCAAACCAATACGCCTTGAACGTCACATTTCTGGGTTGATGGACCACTTTTTAACATACCTATACACAAGAACTGTCACCTATCTTTTTTGAAGCTTTCATAATTATGGTACTATTGTCTGTTTTTTTATCTGTTGATATCCGGAAGATTGTGTTTGGTCGATTTTTACGACTCGTGATACTTTTTATCGGCTTTTTGCTTATTTTCGAGTTGGTTTTTTTTCTGGTTTTCTTATTATGTATACTTTTTGGTGGATTTAGGTTTGTTACATTGCCCATCATTTGGGTCTTTACTTTTTATCCTTTCTTTGGGGTTGGGTGGGTGGCTTGGTTGTCTTGTGGGAGATCGGTTCTTCTTCGGGTTCTGGACATAGTCTGTTTGATGGGACCACAAATTGAATAGAAAATCACAAATAAGCCACGAAAATTAAGCTCCCAAATACTTGAATAAGCCGATTTGCAATAAGCTATAAATCTAACTTTGTTGCTTCTAATGCTTAAAAATCGTTACCAATAGATGATATAGTACAAGTTCTCACGAAAGGAGCTAATCAGCAAAACTACACCAATAAGCCCAAAAAATTTTGTAAGCCGTGAGCTTATTTTCAAAATAAGCCACGAAATTTTGAGCTTATTACCAAAAATTACTCACAATAAGGTGTAGAACAAGTGAAGCAATAAGTGAATGAGAAAAACAAACCCATAAGCCCCAAAAATAATTAGTTCGTGAGCTTATATAAAGAAATAAGCCACGAAATAAGATTTTTGAGCTTATTAACCCACAAAACAAACACGATCCATATGCTCCTAAGCTCCGATGCCAATTATTAACAATAGATTTCACTAACAAAAGACGATCCGGAGGTCGGTTAAAGTGATAAAGATGAATAGCCATTTTATTAGAGAGAAAGGTAAAAGAGATGGGAAAAGTGTGTATGTTACAGAGAGAACACACACATACACACTTTACAAAAGTGAGCTTCACATCTCCATGGAAGTATGGAGGGGGTATTTATAGTCCAAACACACCTAAACTATACTAAAAAGTCTAATCTAGTCCCTGTGTGCTTGACTATTTATAAACTAATGTAATTCCGTGTTTGTTACCATATTTTAAGGCTAACAAGCTCTATCAACTTCAATACCACTTTTAAAGATTTTATGGCCGAGGACAATGCCCTCTTTGACCATGAAATGGCACTTCTCCCAATTTAGAACTAGGTTGGTGTCTTCGCACCATTTTAGCATCATATCTAAATGGGAGAGGCACGATGAGAATGAATCCCCAAAGACCGAAAAGTCATCCATGAAAACTTCCATGGTTTTCTCAATCATATCGTGGAAAATAGCCATCATACACCTTTGGAACGTCCCAGGAGTATTACAAAGTCCAAAAGGCATTCGGCGGTAAGTAAATGTTCCATAAGGACAGGTGAAGGTGGTTTATCATGGTCTTAGGGATCAATAGGGATTTGAAAATATCCATAAAATCCATCTAAGAAACAATAAAATTCATTTCCTGCTAAACGCTCTAACATCTGATCCATAAAAGGGAGAGGAAAGTGGTCTTTACGGGTGGCGTCGTTTAACTTTTGATAGTCAATACAAACACGCCAACCCGTGACTAATCTTGTAATAATCAATTCATTGTTTTCATTTATAATAACCGTCATACCCCCTTTTTGGGTACGACATGAATCGGGCTCACCCAAGGACTATCAGAAATGGGATAAATCAATCCAACATCGAGAAGTTTTATAACTTCTGCTTTAATTACTTCATGGATTTTAGGATTTACCCGTCTCTAGTACTGAACAGCTGGTTTAAAATCATCTTCCATTAATATCTTATGAGTGTAGAAATTCGGATCAATACCTCGTATATCAGATATTTTCCAAGCTATCGCCCGTTTATGTGATTTTAAAACCTTTAGAAGCTGTTCTTTTTCCTCCCTCTTCAAGTCTTTAGCAATAATGATGGGTAACTTAGAAGTACCCTCAAGAAATGCATATTTGAGATGAGGAGGTAATTCCTTGAGCTCAAGATCTGGAGGATCATCAATAGAAGATTTAATCTTTTCAGTTTCATTAATCAAACATACAAGAAGGGGAATAGGAGGGAGATTGGCTATATGATCTTCATTAAGTAATTCTTCAAGAAAAAGAATATCTCCCTCCGAGTCATAGATGCCATTATCAATACCCGGTGGTATCGAATCATCTAGAGAAAGAAATGCGTCGGTCTCTTCCAAAAGTAAGTCAATTTCTTCGGAGGGAGTAAG
>BQNB010075378.1:17720-31482 GCA_026074375.1 Tanacetum coccineum
CATAATCATAGAAAACGACTCATAAAGAGACGTTTAGGAAAATTTTGTTATCATTTATTTATTCACCAGAGTTTTTACAAAAAGAGGTCCCAAAATCTACATGAAAACATAAAGTTTGAATGATAACAAGTTTGGACGTCCTCAAGTCCAGTGCCACTCCATGCTATAGGTTGCTCAATTACCTGAGATAAACATGCTAAAAGGGTCAACACAAAGGTTGAGTGAAATTCATAGGTTTATGATAAATAGTTGAGTACAAGTCATCATAGACAGTGGGTTACTTTGTTATAGACCCATAAATAGTAATAATTGCAATGAGTACAAGTTATCATAAGTGGTAATAATTGCAACACATACAATTCTCATGAAAAATAGTATTATTGCCCTAAGCTCATGATATCAATACGTTAACATGGAAATCACCGCAGTGACATTGGTTGAGGAACAAATGTCCCTGTGGAAAGGTAACTTGCCAAGGTTACCCATTAAGTCAAATATAGTGTGTTTGGTTACCCCATGAATGGGTATACCAACGGGAGTCGTTTCCCCCAATAGATCTATCCACAATATTTGCGTTTACTCACAAGTAATTAATGTTTCATGATATGGAAATAGTGGCACTGGAAGGTACTTAGGCAATAATATATCTGGATAGCATATAGTTGGAAAAACACTTGCATTCATGGTTTAAGCATGTATCCCCCTCGCGGGTTTATAAAGTATTCAAAAGATTTAAAATGCGAGGCTATGAACTCACCTTAACAGGGAAATCTGATTGATGGCAAAAGTATATGAAATGAAAGTAACGGCCTCGTCACGCAACCTAAGGGTAATATGTCAAGTCTTAGTGTGATTGTTTATGTTTTCAAAACTTTATAAAGTTTAACATACATCTTACTATGATTAATTAATACTTTTGATTTATTAATTTATGGAAATATTGTATCACTGTTCGGGCTATCATAATTCAGAGGTCATGCAGTAAACGTTTGAGGAGCTAGGACACTTTAAATGTAAATCAGCAAACATTCGTAAAACGTATACTTAAATAAAAAATTAAATAATTAATTAAAATTTATTTTTTATTTTTATAATATATTTTTTAAATCCCAAATGAAGCCCCTCACATGAAATTCCCTAGTAACGTGATACGTTATAGTTTAAATGATAATATTTTATCATTTTAGTTTTCTTCAAAAGCTAGTGGATGATAAATTATGTTATATATATATAACATAATTGTTTTATAGCGTTTCGATCGATGAATGATAACGACAAATGTGTCGGGTTTTAATAAAATCGAGTCTTATATTATTTAAATATATTTTTTATAATTAATATAAAAATACTACATTTTATACCCTTATAGTTTCAAAAATAGCAATATATACCCTTGGTTTATATATATTTACAAAGTTAGTCCTTTATATATTTATAAAAGTATATTAATTAAACCTTTGACTTTGAAACTTGGCAAAACAGTCCCTTGTAGTTGTAACTTTAGGAAAATGATATTTTCAGCCCTTCTAGTTATAAAATTCAGAAAGTTATGATATATACCCCTTTGCATGAAATATTTGCAAAATCAAGTCCAAAATTTAAATTTGATATTTTTGAAAAATCCAAAAGAGTTTTTGCATCTTATGGCTTATTTGAATAAGCTAAAATAAGTAGAGTTACGAGCTTATAGCTTATGAAAGGGCTTATGAGCTTAAATGACTTAATAAGGGTGGTATGGTTTATCAAAAATTTAACACGCATGGGTTTGTGTTCAAAAGGCTTAAACAAGAGTTAAAACATATGATCTTACAAGCCTTATGAAAGATTTAAAACAGATTATGAGCTTATTGAACAATTTTTTAAGCTTACTTGAGCTTATATGGGTCGTATGAGCTTATTTGGATTCGTACGCCTGGAAACGACTTCAAGGGCTTCCTTCTCTTGATTCTTGGCTTCAAATTTGCTGAGTTCTTCCTTCTTTGATCTTCCTTAATCTTGTTTAGAGCTCCATTTGATTGGTAATGAGTTTTTGAGGTGTGATTGAAAGAATGGGGAGTCTTGGCTATTTATAGTGTGCGAACCACCCTTGGTGACCAAGTATACTTGGAGTAGTGGCCAAAGGCTTGTAGGTAATGACTCTGCGGCAGACATATATAGGGATTAATTAGGCAGGAACGGTAGCTATGCAAGGTGTGGGATGGTTGGAGGGTGCAGCATACAAAGGAGGTGACAAGGATGGTTTTAACTTGGTGATCAAGTGTTGTAGCAAGCAAGGAGGCAAGGAGGTAAGTAAAGGTGGTGTCATGGTGATGGTAGGGTGTTATCTTGAGGTGCTTAAGGTGCTTACTTGTTTTAAAATGGATTTTAAAATGAAAATAAAGGCGTCGGGTTCAATTAGGTTTCGGGTTAGGGTTTCTATTTTTTAAAACGTGTATTGTGAAGTGAAATGGAAGGAAAACAAGATTTAAATGTTGTGGATTAAGAGCTTGTAACATGTGTTTAAAATGTGATACAAAATTTCTTAGAAAAATGGAGGGAAAATATTAACTTTTGAATTTATGCTTTATTTACTTGTACATTGTGCTAAAAAGAGTTGTACATTGTTTTGGAGGGAAAAGTTATTCAAATGTGGTGCTATGATACTTGTACACATGCCTTGGAAACGTGTACATTGATATTTTATGTAAACTTTACATATAATTAGAGTGTTGATATAAACGTTTAACGTTTAAAGTCCATTTTGATATAACGTTGTAGATGGTACGTTAAATGGATAACGTAATTGATAAAAATGATATTAGAACATAGACTTGACATATTAGGATGTTTACATGATATAAACATAGATATAGTTGGCATAGGTAGTTGTGTGAGCTCATTTACTTTAGAAATGTAAACTATGTTACATAATGGGATAAAGCAAAAATTTTCCTATGAAAAAGTAGTATTTAATATAATATAAGTGGAAATTACAGTGATAAATTTATGTGTTGTTACAAAGGCTTTTTCAGAAAGTAAAAATCTTTATTAAACATAATATGGAAAGATTTGATAGATTTGAAAAGATTTGTTTAGATATGATAAGATTGTTTCAAAAAATTGTTAGTCCTAATTTGTCTTACTCACTAATGTAACTCGTTAACTATTAAGTATGTGTTTACTTAAAATCATTTGTTTAGTAGTGATGTACGTAAATTTACATGAGTTTATGCAAATGATTAAACTAGTGTGTATGACAAAATAGGTTTTGCTAGTTTGTAAAAAAGTATTCATACTTTGTATGAAAAAGCAAAACGAGGTTCGAAAAAGAATGATTGACCTTGAAAATATTTTTGTGAATCTAAAAAGTATTTTAATCATTCTTAATGGTTTGTTATATAGGTTGATCATAATGCAACATAACAAACATATTCGTACCTTTTGTTGATGCATGAGTGGACTCGAGACGTCGTGAGAGTGATGAAATGATAGCTAATGAGTTGTGGTCAAGAGTAACTTGCGCATTTTATGTTATGTATTACAAGTTACTTGTTTGTCATTATTAAAACCATAGGGCTTGTTTAGTTTAAATATCGTAATATTTGCACTAACAATCTCTTTTTTTATGATGACAAATATGTAAACTATAACACATAGTAAAATCAAAAAGTTACTCGTTTACACTTCCTTCTCCCTCTTTTGTTAAAATAAAATGATGTGTGCTTCCTCCTCCGATCCTTCTCTGTTTACACTCTTCTGTCCTTATTTTCAAAAAGGGCGTGTCCTTGGAGTTAAACTTTTTTCCTCCCCTGAAAGGCGAGCTTGCATCATCCCTAGTGAAGTAAACTTCAATATTTCATCGTTTTGGACACTTCCTAAGCTTATTACTTTGATACTATGAGCTTCCCTAGCTGATTGCCCTCCTTATGATTATTGACCTTGGTTGCTAGCGAATCTATGGATCAAAAATTTCTTACAAAGACTTAACCTACTTCAAGGGTTAGTTTTGTGTAACATTAATTATATATATATATTTATATATTTATATATATAATATATATATATATTTATCCTATTATATATATATATTTATATTTATATATATATATATATATATATATATATATCATGAAGCAATAGGAGAAATATATGATGAATGTGTGTATGCTTCTTCTTGACGAATGCTCCCCCCTATTCGAGGCATCAAGGTATTATCAAAAACCTACAAAAAAAGGTTGGTTCGAAACTAGATTCTCCGTTGGACGAGTATATACAACTAATTGTATATAAGATGCACTTTCTAAGTGCTCGACGGAAGCTCCCCCTCGTTTGGGTCACCAATGAATTAAGTTATGTAAGTATACTACAAAATAGAGTTAGTAAACAAGCCCACATATACATAATGATGATGATAGCTATGTATGTAAAAAGAAGTAGATGTATGAGAATAGTGTTTTATCCTAAGGTTTAAAAACATGTTTAGGATCAAGTAACATAACTAATAGATATAGTGCTAAAAGTTAAAAATCAAGAAATTATGAATGTTAGTGCAAATATTACGATATTTACGATCTCTTTATGTTTTGGCGATGACAAACATGTAACTTGTAATACGTAACATAAAGTGCGCAAGTTACTCGTAATCACATATCATCAATGCATACATGCATCAACATCTCTCGACATCTCAAGTATGCATCAAGACGAACATTGGTTTACACCTGACGTAAATCACTTAAGGTATGGATAAACAAATCATTAAACATGATTAGTCATCAAGAAAATAATTTTTCTTATTAATCCATCACATTTCTACAAAACTATATTTTTACAAAATACACAAAATAGTTTTGCTAAATAAAAACAAAAATAATGTTTTATTTAAAATTCAAATTTTGAATTCAGTTTTCCCCCAAAACTGAATACAGCTCAGCCAGATAAACCTTCCCCACAAAAGGACAAAAATCAGAGCGTCAGTCTAGGGGCGACCCCCTTAGTGCCTAGAGCGACCCCAAGATATATCAGGGGCCGCCGGGACCGCAACCAGCTGACCGTTGGATTTCCCTGCCTATAAATACTGCACTCTCTCCTGCAGAAAATTAACCCTCTTTGCACAGTTTTTTCAAATTCCTTTCTCTCTCTAAAATCCCCTTTCTCTCTAAATCTCTTGATCACCAACATAGTTTAATCTTGTTTAAATGTGATCTAATCTTCTATCCTTTCCTTCTTCCCTCATGTACAAGAGAAGAACTTCGGTCATCTTCAAGATCCGAAGTTATGTAGTCTATTTGTAACATTTGTTACATATAAATCGAGTCCATGTCTTCCAATCTTTAGTAGTGTGTAGATCCAAATGATGTATATATTTGGATGGGTTGATTGTGGGTTGGTTAATATTTTAGGCCTTAAAATACATTGGTGAAGTGGTAGATTGGTTCTAGCTAAGATTAGAAATCGACATATAGCTTAGTTTCGAAAAAATATGTAAGAGACGTGGTTTATGTGTTTAGGCATAAACACAAGGTTTGTTTGTTGGGCCACAAAAATATAGGGTTTGGTTGTACACCCGAAAAAAGGACCGTCATCTAGCTTAGTGTCAGAAAATATGTAAGCCTTTAGGTATAAGGTTTTCTTGCCGAAAGAGAGTTGTTGATAGTGAGTAACTCTCGAGTTGGATACTCGAGAGAGTGGAGTAGGGCGAAGAGGAGCTTCGTGACGAACCACTATAAATCACCGTGTCGGTTTGCATTTTCTTTTACCTTTCGCTTTACATATTTCTTTACATTTACCGCTTACTTTATACTTGCAGTGTGCTCATGATTGTTGTGATTGGTTGTGTTATATCTTGTTAGTTAAGCTTGTGTAGATCTTTATGCTAAATATTGTGAGTATGGTTATATTGTTAGAATATACGTTAGCTATTGTAAACCTATTATCCACACTTTTTATATTGAGTCAAACTTGATCGGGTAATTGATACAAAAGATTTAAAGTTTTTAAAAGGAAACGTATTCACCCCCCTCTACGGTTTCCACAATTGGTATCAGGAGCCACGTCGCTCTAGTTTTCAAAACAAATGATTTTTAAAATAGAGTACGATCCATGTATCAAATTACCCATGAAGGGGGATTAAATATGAAAAGTGTTTTGTTGTTTGATTCGTACTAGTTTTGTTATTAAATATACTTCGTATACTAGCTTGAAGGAAAATTTTCTCAAAAGAACTTGGAAGTGTCAACTTATGTTTGTCTAAGTCGTAAGAGTAGAAATGATGTCTAAAACACGAAATTTATGTGCTGGAACAACTTTTTAAAGTCCTATGTTCTACAGTTAAGTTACAAAATGATTTTGAACAAAAAACGTGTTTTGGGGTCACTGGTGGCGGTCCCATAAATGTTGGGGCGGCCCCCATATATATCT
Source organism: Tanacetum coccineum (assembly GCA_026074375.1). Classification (NCBI taxonomy): domain Eukaryota; kingdom Viridiplantae; phylum Streptophyta; class Magnoliopsida; order Asterales; family Asteraceae; genus Tanacetum; species Tanacetum coccineum. The sequence continues at coordinate 24,120 of BQNB010075378.1, forward strand.
GGGGGCCATCACCTTTATGGGGGCCGCCTGTCTGTTTCAGCAGAATTTGGCAAACTTCGAAAAATCATATAAAATCAACCGTAAGTCCGTAGAAGTCGTGCCACCCGCCATTTCGAAGATAATTGAGTCTACTTTCATTTAAAAATACTTCCAAGTCATTATTCCAAACTTATGTCAGTCAGAAATACAAAATACTATATAGTGGTCAAAATTTTATGTTTCGTTTTGACGAAAAACTTGTAGTTTACTCTTTCTTTCAAGTCAAGCATTTCTAGTCAATGTATCTTTGAAAAATGGTATATTTGTCTTTTCAAAACATTTATCTTGATTATTATTTTTTAAATGGGGAGGAATTATTTTATTTTCCAAATCAAGCTAAGTAAAAATCATTATATCCAATACACAAAACAACAACGAATATCTATGTAATGTGCAGGATAGCTAAATGATTAATTCGAATTTACTTGTATCGTATTTTGTTGATATATATTATTATGTGAGCATTGCCTATTGTAATTGAGCTACTTATTTATCTTAAACACATAAGTCATGTAACACTATTTATTTGTTAATAGTTTTTTCGGGGATTAAAGCCTAATAGATTTATTGCTAGATTTCTTGTGTTAAGTTGCCAAAATTGTATTAGTAGCGTTTCCCTATTAGGCATAGATATCTAATTATTTTTACAAATGTTTACAATAAACATATTGTAATACTCATTTTGGGTCTTGAAATTATGTCTTCTTAGGATTGAGATTCAGAATAGGGTGTCAAGTATGTTTAGGAAAATTAATTATCGTATAGATAAAACGGTACAAGCCCGTCACAAAAAGTTACCAAAAACGTGTACACTCTTCTTCCCAACTGAGTGAAAATTGTCTGTAAATATTCTTTCATCGTCTTGCTTTGTTTGACCTTTGGGTTGGTTAAACAAAGAAAATATCATATTAATAAATTAGTATTTAAGTAAAAGACATTTGTTATTTTTTTTGTTATGTTATAAAATTTGCTTGTTATGCTTGCATTTCTAACACACACTCATAATTATATTCTTTTTATAAACTAGATAGTATTTTAACAGAAAAGATGTGATGTTGTATTTAAAATGGTTAGTAAAATCATAAATTATATCTAATAAAAATGTCTAAAAAACTATGCATACTAAGATAACATCAATAGTTAATTCGCAAAGACAAAATATATGAAAAATCTGAAGTAAGAAATTAACTTGTCATTATTAATCAACCTCACACTTAATAACTAGGTCTTAGGATTAATGGAAAACACTATGAAAAATTCTTTATGTGTTCTTTTAAAAGGTGTTCGTGAGGTAAAGAAGATTTTCGATATATATCAACTTACATTAATTCTAAGCTATGATTGTATATGTTATTATCGAATCTAAATTGTTACGTTTTCGAGTATGGGTTAAGAAATGAGATTTCTCTATATGTGTCGCAGATTTAAGGATAATTTATCAAAATATAACAAGAGATTTTTTTTTAGAACGGCAACTTTATTAAAAACCACTAGCAAGAAGCTAAAAAATTACAAGGAAATTAAATAAGGATGCTGAATCCAGCTATCCCAACGAAAAGTACATTTACTTCTAGCACTACACCAGTTAAACGAGCGCAAAACTATATCATCGAAAAGAAACATCTTTCCGAAGGACTTTTATTCTTTTGCAGGCGAACAAAACTGGTTTCTGAAGATCCTTATGCTCCACCACATATAACATAAAAAAAACACCTTCTAACACTCCTTTAGAATTGGCTGACACGATCGAGTTAAAAACAAACGAACCAAGAGTGATATGAATCAAAGGGATCACGCTTGATTCCACCATTCTAAAAACTAACGGGTGACGCACTACAGCCATGTACATCGAAACAGATGTGGTTTCAGAAACTTTCCTGTCAGTGCAACCAATTGTGGCGAAGAAATTGGAGAACACTTGTGAAAAAAAGCTCGCCCTATGAGCCAGAAATTACACGCGTCTGGCAGAAAACGATCATCAGGAGTACCTTTCCAAGCAAAAATATTAATTTTGATCGAAATAGTGACCTAGAAATCCCACTCTTTGTAAGGAGAATTGATTTCGTAAGAAAAAGTTTCGTCAAGAAGGTTACGGACATCTTTAACGACGAAAAGAAACACCATCCCCAGTTTATATCCCAAACCCATCTATCTTGTCAAACTTGTTAGAAAGACGGAGAAAACCGATCCATAGAATATCATTTAATTGCGCTGTTGAAGAAGCTTTTCACTCCTCCTCTGAACCATTACGGCTGAAAAGAAAGAAAGACAACAGGAACTTTCAGCTTGTATATTCCGCACATTAAACAATCTTATATCAACTTACAGCGCTGCAGACGCGGAAACTTATGGCAGAAACATCATCACCAATCCACAAAAAATTCTGTCCAAAATCTCGTGCACCTGCCATTTCCAATCTTTATTTTACAATGGGATAAAAAATCAATACCTTGATCTTTGAGCACTTTTACTTCTTTAACAATAGAACACCAATTAGAAGGATAGGTAGCCAAGAGATCCTTCCAATTCGAGCCGTGACAAGCATGAATAAATCGAGACCAAAGAGAATTCTCACGAGATATAAACCGCCACACCCACTTTAATAAAAGCGCCCTATTTAGAGCGTAAAAACTAGAAACGCCTATGTGAGAAGACCTCCATGACTTCCTGGCTGCCGGCAGCTACCTTAGCCCATTTCACCCACGCTTATTCACTATCAATTATCCTTGCTACCATGATAAAAAATTCCCATTTAATCGGAATAGCCTCCATTGAGCTCAAACAGAGACCTTGGGAACCCTTATATAGCGACATATTTATCAATATAGGAGTAGATCCACAGAACCGACTTAAGAAGAGTACGCCGGCCCCCAATAGAAATGGTCTCTTAAGCTTCCATTATTAGGATAATCTGCAGTTCTTGAGCTATATTAGATGTTAAAATGTACAATACTGAATCTCACCTCGATTGATATGAAAATAATAACTCCTTTATCTAAGACGATAAGAATATGGCAAGTTGTGGATCTTAGAACTCCAATATATAACATAATATTCCTACTTGTGTAGAATGTATGTACATTTGTGAGTCTACTTGTTCCAAAATAGTTGTGCTTTCCAATTAATTGGCAAATATATGAATAATACACAATGAAGTAGGAATGACAAAACTTGTATGCTTTGTCCAAAATCTTCAAGTAATTTTACATTGCACATATGCAATTGGTAAAATCGTCATCTCTGAAAATTAAAACATGTAGCAAATGCAAATCTATGTAACTTTGCTCAAATATTCAAAAGCACAACTCAAATAACTAAAATTATATTTTAATATAAACTTTCTCTAACATTATTAAATAAGCATTATATTTCTTTTTCACCAAATGAGGGGACCTTTTACCATCTATCGGTTGTAGTGAACTAGGAATAATTGAAATCCTTATTACACAACATACATTTATTGTGTGATTTCTCTTCTAATAAGTGATCATTAAGAAAATTTTGAATATGTAAGATGTTTATTATTCAAATCGATTATTAATCTTATTATTTAATGTACTAATTACAAAATACTTGAATATGATCATGATATTTTGACGAGGGATTTATCTAAGATCACGGAATTATCAATAAAAGGTCCATAGATATTTTTTGTGTCTTATGTTTAACCATTCTTGGTTTATTACATTTGAAGCAGTCTGACGAAATCGAGTTGTGCATGACAACAAGTTTATGTCTGATCGAAGTTGCCAATTCACACTTGCATAGAGATGTTTTATTGAGTCTAAATTGTTCAATGTTGTGTCATTAGCTATTGGTCTAATTATATTGCTAATCTTAACACACTCTTAGTAGGGATTGTTGACTTATGATTTTCCATCGAAGTACATAAGTACTCCAACTGATAAGCAAACTTGGTTGTCATTTTCCGGAAAAACTCAAATTGAGAATTCTTTTAACTTATTTAAGATTCTCTTAATAATCTAATGTTAAAACATCCTGATCGATGGATACTTCATCCTGTATTATCTTTGGTTTAGGAAAATCCGCCATATGGCATTAGATAGAATACATCTTCACACTTGTGATTCACTTGCTTAAAAAGTCCAACATACCATGTAATAACTTTAGCAAATCATTATTATTTATACAAAGAAACATTTACAAGATTAATTAAGGTAAATAACCTTAATTGGATTTCTTTTATAAAAGACATGCAAAAGTGCATTCTTTGAACACTCACATTAGAGAACATTATACATTGTCACTCTTAAGCATACTCCTAGGTTCTAGATGATTCATTATCTCTTAAAATTACAACAACTTGCTTTATCTCTCATTCAACCGTAGAAATTCCACACATCTTGATTAGGATTATGTGAACCGGAATTAAAGCATGTTAGTTGAGTTATATTAGGCCCTAAGTGATAATACAATACAAATTTTATCTTTGCTACACTTCATTAGGCAAATATAGGAATTCTATTTTGTCTAACATGAGAATGACTACTAGAGAATCTATTGCACTAGAAATTCAATTTGACCTAACGGTTGAAATTGTTACAGAGTCAAGTTGGGTTCGGGTTATAACCTATAAAAATGGTCGTGTTTAGCCTGAATCGAAGCACACTAGTGATAGTTCTCATATTAATTCTCTAATTTAAATTTATTGACTTAATTAAATATGCCTAATGATAGTCTACATCGATAGACTTTGTATTTCATTAAGAGTGCACACTAAGCAAGTAGAAATTAGGTTTTTCCTTAGTCAATCTAGATTACATGCATTTCACATATGTGCTTTGAAGTTTCAAGATGATAACGTACCCCCACGTAATACAATTATATGCCTTCATGTTTATCTTAATGCTTAACGTTTATTTGCTTAGCTATTGAATGCATGTTTGTTGTAAAAGCGTTTGCCTTTCTCTAGCAATTTAGATAAATATCTCTTAGTTTATCTAAATAACACATGCTCCTAAGTGCTAAATGCTAACATGTTTTACATGATGATTGCATTTAAAATTATCATGTTTTTGTTTGCGTCATCTTACATGACTTACATGTTAATTGTGCACCTACACTATGTTAAGTTGATGTATGACAAATAAGGTTTAGATGTCATACAGTCTTACACATTAATCTTGTTGATTATTGTGTTGATGCATGCTTAGATAAACTTGCATGCTTATATCTATATGTCTTATACATCTATATCTTTCTTCGCGTCTGAGTCACTAATCTAAATTTTCAAAAGAGTTGCAAAATGGTCTTAAATCTCTTAGAGTCTTCACTCACACACTCCTTTGATCATCGTCTCACTTTCTTCCAAACCATCTACTCTTTCATCAAGTAAAGCTTAGATACAAATCTAACGCTCCTCCAAGTAGGTTTGACAACTTAAATATTTCATCCGAAATATTCAAGTATCTTTAACTTGCGATTGCAAACGTTAAAGGTCATATCCGAAATGCCCTATTCAAGACTTGTAACTACTTAAGTTAAAACATTCTTTTCTCTTTGACGAAAACATTCTTTCTCTTCGACGAAAACATTCTTTTCTCTTTGACGAAAACATTCTTTTCTCTTCGACGAAAAAATTTATTATCTTCGACGAAAACATTCTTTTCTCTTAGACGAAAACATTCTTTCTCTTCGACGAAACATTCTTTCTCTTCAACGAAAATATCCTTTCTCTCCGATGAAAACATTTTTTATTCGACGAAAACGTTATCTCTCTTCGACGAAAACACTCTTTGTCTTTCGATCACACATCTTCCTTCTCACTCAACCACGCCTCTTCAACCATAGAGATGGCTAATCTTTTTTCTTCACTATTTCCTCTACCACCTTTAGGACAACCGTATGCCTCATCATGTGATTGTTCTATGAACATTCACAATGCTCAGGAAGAGCTACATAACTTTTTGAGTATAGTTTATCGTACACTAACAACCATCCGTCTTGACATTGTCAAGCTCGTCGTCTCTATCTTTGTTTGTTTTCTTTATTATTATTATTATTATTTTCGCGTACGAAACACACCGAAGATATGTCACCATTTCCTTTGGGACAATGTCCAAAAGGAAAACATCTCCACCGAAAGGTTGCGTCTGAAGATAACCTCGCCGACATTCTTTCTTTACCCCTCAAGCGTGAGTCGTTAAATTATCTTCGTCAAGGTTTAGGAATGATGGAACACATTCTATAAATCATTCTCTTCCTTTCTTCTAGTTTCGATTCTAGTCTGTGTTCCATTCCGTGTCGTGACAAGTTAACTACTTCATCCGAAGTACTTTAAGTATTTTTAATTAGCGAAATGCAAATCAAAATGTCACTCTTTTTGAAAAATTCGTTAATTTCCCCAAACATCCCTCCTGTTGGCGGTCCGGCGGCCCCCAGATCTATTCTAGCGGCCCCCAGATATGTCTGGGACCGCCGGCAGCAGGCATGTGACGTGTGTCATCTTTTTTTAAATCATAAAATGAACACCCTTTCTCTCTTTCTCTTCTGATACGAGCTAAAGTCTACTCTACACCCAAACCTATGCCCAATATCTCTCTAAAGATCAATGGGTCATCATCATATCCCAACACTCATAAGCGTCGTTGCTTATGTTGTCAAAAGTCAAGTGAATTTTATAATGAAATGCGTCTCATTCTCAAACTCAATCCTTACAATCACTATACTCACAATCTACCACTACACATTAAATCCCCTCACTTACAAACCTTGGTCCTCACATCTCGCATACGTCTTATCTCAATTCATAGATGATTCTTCTCACTTCTAAACATTCCTTTTCACTTCTAATGAGTCTCCTCATCTCTAACGTTTCTTCTTACTTCTATACGTTTCTTCTCTCTTCTAATAGTCTTGTTACTATTGGAATTCCTCCTATATCCCTTGACAACATAATTATTTCATCCGAAATATCTAAGTAATTTGCGAAATGCAAATGTCACTCCTTCACAAAACTTTCTACTTTCTAGAAAGTGAAGAACATAAAGAAGATATTCAATCTTCAAGTGTTATTGAGTCACCACATTGTTGATTCTCTCATCATTATTCCACCATGAAAGAACTACCTCATTTCACATCCCACCTTTGTTCCTCAACATTGTCAACCAACAAAACACCAAACAAACCTTTGAATTCCTAATCATCCACTTTTGTCTCGATAGGATCATCTACACATCAATTGTTAGTGAAAATGATATATCAATATTTTCTATCAATCTCTCGTTAACACGTTCCTTCTTTAGTATCGCTCATCCTATCCCACTTTTTGGCTCTATGGAATCATTTTCATTCACATCCAAGA
>BQNB010075379.1:0-31482 GCA_026074375.1 Tanacetum coccineum
ATATATATACATAGTTGCCTGTTCTTTTTCTCTAATTCATCATTCGAATGAAAAATATAATAAACAACGGATAAGATGAACGAAGATCTAAGTTTCTCTTAATTAAACCGTCTGTGTTGAGAGGATGCTTCCAAACACTTTAGGGTTTTGGTTTGTTTACTTGTATGAAGATTTTCCTTAAAAGCTCATTTGCCATCTCTAAATGTTGATCCACTTTCAGCTTGTTACACAACATCACAGTCATAATCCCTCTTGTCAATGGATATTCTTTTTCTACCAGCTTGAAAATATCTATTCCGGTGTCTGTAGATACATGATGAACACCGCATATAACCTATAATCTCCATGTCAATGGATCATGTATATACCTCTGAAGTTTCCATAGTTCATCATCAGTATTAGGTTCAAACAACCTCTTCAATTTAACCCATAATTTTCTTTCTTTGTCATCAGTAGGTTCTGTTAAACTGAATCTTTCTTTAACCAAACTCCATAGGTTCACTAGATCATCTCTGTCAAATGCTTTTCACATATCATCAAAGAATTGATATACCTCAGTATGATTTCCAACTCTGATTATCTTCCAATACCTTCTTGTGTCTTCAGAGTAAACCTCCTAGTCTATGATTGGATACCTAACCTGCAAAGGTTGAATAACAAGTTCTTCCACTGGAACTATCACTAGCAATTTCTGTTGTTCTGCTTCTGATAATTCTTTTTCCTTTTCTGTTGATTGTTCTTCACCTGAACCTGAAGCTTCTCCAATCTTTTGTCTTTTAACATGCTCTTCTAAAACTTCTTGACCTTCTCTTTTCAGTCTCTGAACCTCCAACTCAGAACCCATAGGCACAAAAGATTATACCCTCCTCATAGTAGTTTTAAAGATTTCTTTAACATGCTCATATGAAAGTGACTTTAACTGTTTAATAGAGTAACCTCCTTCTTGGTTCTTGATGTAATTTGACATTTAATCTTTTTGTTGAGCAGGAGTCATTGGCTTGTTCCTCTTAGCTTCAGCTCTTTGTTGAGCAAAGATCTTCTTTCTTTAATTGACAAGTTCTATAAGCTTCATTGGTAAATCTTCTTTACTACACTTTTCACCTACTTGTAACTGTTGAACAAAATCTTCATCTGCTGCAACTCTAGCCAATACATCATCCCATTCAGCATCTGTAAAACCCTAACCTGCTTGACGCACTTAAGCCATTCTCTGTCTTTCTGCTGCATCAAACTCTTCTTGTAGCTTTTGAGCTACTTCTTCATCCCTGCTAATTTGAACCCGCTCTCTCTGTTTCATCTTCCTTGGAGACCCAGTTTCATCTATTTTAGCCTTACCCTTATCTTTAGCAGCACTCTTTCTGATCTCCATAAGTGTCTCCGCAAGGGTTAAATCATCAGCAGTAGTATCTGTATTTCTTTGAGGACTGGCAGTACTAACAAATGTACTAGCAGTTGAAACTTGTGCAACAGTACTAACTTCTTGACCATCACCAAAACCTTCTTGAGTTTCCAAATTTTGTCCATACCTCCCCTGAACTTCAACATGTGGAGGAACCAATGAAATTCCAGCATCCAAATCCATTTCTTCTATCAGACTCCTCCCCTGTTTGGAAGGATCCTCTACAACTAAATCATCTTTATCTTCAAAGGTAACAAGTGTCAATCTACTTCTTTTAGACTTGGACTTCTAAAACTTTAACTCATCCACAAGAGACTTTACCCTGTTGATTAACTTCTTAAAAGTAGTAGCATACAACTTCTTTGTCTTCTTGAGATCAGATTCCAATCCTTCTACCTTTTGTGACAAGGTTGTAACAATATTCGTTAATTTATCTTGTTTCAGTCTGCCCTCATCACTTCCAGGTGTGTGACCTCCTAGGAGAGGTGAATCATGAGGTGTTGGTGATACATTATCCGTCAATTCATGTTGTTCAAGTCTTTCCTCATCACTTCCAAGTGTGTTACCTCCTAGGAGAGGTGAATCATAAGAAGATGTAGGTACCCTCTCAGACCTAGTTTGAGCAATGGTACCCCCTATGGCTTCTTGGCACCTGGGACTACCACCTGTACTAATTTCCTAAGAAAGAGGCACATTAGGTATTGCCATGGATTGGGTCTTAAAGATGTTACCAATGTCCTGCTCTGCATCTAAGTTAGCAGTAGTAGTGGCAGCCCTTTCCACTCTGTCACCCAACTCCTTATGGACAGCCTCATCACCAACCTTTTCAAGGGGACCACCAGACTGAGGTATCTCAGTGTCCCGACCTCTTTTGGCTTGCCTAGGTGTTTGGGTCTTTTATGGGTGTGATGGTACAACAGCAGAAACTTATCCTTCTTGAGAGGGAGGAGCAGTTAAAGGTGGTGATTGGGGTTCAGAGGGTTGTCCTGAACCTTCACCCTCAACTACTTATGGTACCAACATAGATGCAAACAAGGAAGTAACTGTCCCCGAAAAACTTTTGCCTTTCCTTCTCATATTAGGAAAAACTTTTTGAGTATGTTTAGGTGTTTCATAAGTATCATTAAAAGGTTCTGCAAGATTTTTAACTTGGTTATTAAAAAACAGTTGTAAAAACCATGGATACATCAAAAACTTTTTAGAATTTGGATCCAAGTTTCTTAACATACCATCAAAAATTAATTTAAAAAAATTAAACTTTTGATTATTTGCCAAACATATAACTGCTGAAGCAATATTAGTTGAAAATTCATTCCAAGCAGTATATTTTGAACTTAGACAATGTAAGATGGAATGTATAAGATACTTCCAATGAGGGGGAAAGAAAGCTTTTTGAAAAGTAAGTTTATCAGAAATAATTTCATATCCCATCAATGCAAGGTTTTCCAAAATTTCAGAATTTGTTAGACTAGTAACACCATCCTCATCATTAAAGTGAAGATTACTCCTCATTGATGATTCTGATATTACTATAGTCTTGCCATCAACCTTGTCATGTATTTGCGTTTCATTATTTACTATTTTGGACTTATCAATAGCCCAAAACTACTCAATATAAGAAGCATAGATAGTAGGACTTATGGTTAAAGAATACCTGATAGTGCTAGCATTCAAGAAGTCCACTATCTGAGGAAAATCAGCATTCCCCTCTGTTCTTTCCAAACAAGCAACCATATTGTGTTGATCAACAAACTTCAAATCCGCAATAGATGATTAATTGATGATGAATTTATGGAGTTGGTGATAAGTTGAAGTGGGTTTGTGAATTTTGAGAGCGTTTTAGTGTTCAAGAGTATTAGAATGATCATGGTGTAGTCGAATATGCTTATATAGGTAAATAAGGAAACCTATAATAGTAGGAAACTGTTTACCGACCAAGAATTTCGCTCAACAGTTATAACTCTAACGGTAACCCAGCAGTACTAACTTTGACTCAGCAGTACTAACTTTTTCCTAGCAGTACTAACTTTCTCCAGCAACACCAAATCCTACTTAGCAGCGTTAACCTTATAACTACCAGTTTGAACTCCAAATTCATCACTAATACCATCTTCAAACCACACTAATCATAAATCTAACAAACACATCTTTAGAGATTAAGTAATCCAATGCTAGCAATCAGAAAGTTTAATACAACAATCAAATGCCTTGTTAGTAGATCAACAAAGTTGTGATCCGTTAGGTATCTTAATTCTTTGAATGATGCCTCTTTAATATGAATTATGATGTAATGGTGCCTTATTTCAATGTGCTTGGTTTTAAAATGAAACACTGGATTTTTCACAATACAAATGGTGCTTTCATTATCAATGTAAATCTTGGTGTTCATGAAATTGAACCCATAATCAAGCATTTGATTTTGGATCCATAACACTGTCACAGCAATTTAGCGGCAGCAAACATATTTGTTCAGTAGTGAGTTGGCAACTATAGTTTGCTTTTTACATTGCCATGAAATCAATCTTTTACCAAGAAATTGATAACCTCCTGTTGTGGATTCTGTTCAAGGCTTAGCTCCAGCATAATCAATATCATAAAGGCTTCCATAGACGAATGGTGTTATCTTAGGTTTCAAAGGCCAATGTAGTGACCTTTCACGTATTAAAGGATTCCTTTTATACATGAAGATGTTAGCCTTTAGGCGTAACTTGGAACCTTGCACAAGCACAACAAGCTAACATTATGTCAGGGCTTGAAGCTTGTTTAAGTACATCAATGATCCAATCATGATCGTGTATAATGAACATCACATCGTTTTCTTCTTCATCTTGAGAATACACTTGTTAGTTTATTACGAGTGCTTGCTGTCTTCACAAGTGGCAAAATCAAACGTCTTCATATATGTGCCACACTACTTGTCTTAGTGATGAAGTTTCCATCATCTTTTCTGTTTGACTGCAAACTAAGAAGAAAGTGAGTCCCCATAGAAACTCATCTGGAATTTCCTGTGCATAATCTGTCTAACTCATTAACATTAAGTTTTTTAGGACCCAGATGATGTCATCAACATAACCTGCACTAATAGGATATCTCCTTTGTACCTTCTTAATGATAAGAGTCTTAATATAGAATGCTCTCTTTCTTAAGGATCTTTTTTTAATAAGTAGGTAGACAAGGTCTCATTTCCAGGCTTTTAGGTGCTTGATGTAGACCATATTAAGCTTTTTATAATTATAAACTTGTAGGGAACTGTGGATCTTCAAAAAGAGGTTGGCAACTATACTCCTCCTCTTTCATAAGTACCACTTGAGATACCTTATGAACAAATCTTACTTTGCTTCTTAAAGCTTAGTGTGTTGGTTAGATTCCAAGAAAACGATATAGAAAACTAAGATTGTGAATAATCAAAGATGTGGATACTTGTTTGTAATTACTTAAGAAGAAATGAAAACAGTAAACAAGATCTTGCTAAAACTTTTAATATATGGAACACAATCAAAGTTACAGAATAAACCTTGAAACTAGAATACTAACTATGGAAACTTGTTTTTAGATCTTTTTCTTAACTGATGCATTAGGGTTTGTTTTATACACCAAGGAAACCCTATTGGGCTTTAAAATGTGTCTACTGATAATGCATATCTACTCCTTATATATCTTATACATTAATTAGCAGTATAAATATTTAAACTAACTGTACTATACTACATAATAACAGTACTATTAAACTGACAAGTACTAACACTTTGTTACTGGTAGCACAAAACTATTATCTAATATACTAATAACTTATTACTGTTTCTCTTATCTCCAGTAGCGCACAAACTTGAACCACAACATTAAGTCGTAGAAGCTCTAATTCAACAGAACTCATGAGCTCGAACTCTATCAATGAGATCTCTCTCGAATTGTTCGTTCTACATTCGAAGGAATGTGTTGCTAAACCTTGATTCTTTAAGTTCCTTCTTCAATCTCTTACACTCAACCTTATCTTCAGCATTACCAAGCTTTTCAACTAGCTTTTCCATTGTAGCCGTTCCTTGCTCCATAGAGAACGCTTTCATTACCAAGTCCAAAATTAATTTACCATGTCTCGCTCGCTTCTCTATGATTTTCTACATCATCCACCATGGATTAGCGTCTCAAGACAAAGAATCTGTAAGCTCGCTCTCGCATACACACCGATCACTAAAAAGGTGTTAATTGTCCCTACACTCATGAGAAGGCCCCTCCCCCGCCCCCCCCCTTTCCACTACATGTCTCATGAAGATAAAGGAGCAGTGAGTCTATTCACCTCTCGATACTACCCGACCGTAGATCCCAGTCTGACATCCACGGAAACCCGAGATAGAGACTCTCTTCTAATCTCTCAAGTCTCACTCGCTCTTATAGAGAGAACGCCTCGGCGCAGAGGGTTAAAGGCTACTCTTACGGATATATCACTCAGGCTCAATCATTATCTTCCATTCAGAGGTAGACCTTCTATCTCTCTTTTTTCTTGAGGATCTTCTTCTTCCTCAAATTCGTCTTCTTCCGGGTCCTCGTCTTCATCCACTAAGACAGGCTCGGGAACAACAGGAACATCATCGTGTTGATTCGGCTCAACAACAGGTACATCATCTACGTGATCGGGAGGAATTACGTTCACCGTGATAATCTAAAAATATCATACAATACTTAATAGCGTATCACCTTTTATTATCATTGAAACACTATTATCAAAATAATGGTTCGCATCAAAGTGCAACAAATAAAAATTCACAATCCGTGACATTCTCATTTCGCGTATACCTCAATTATATTTCAAACATATATATAATGAGAATTATCATATAATCACATGGCATTCTATGCATACAACACATGCATAAATGCACCAATACATAACAATTTATGCATCCAACACATGCATAAATATATCCATACTTAACCATTTAATTATACATATGACACATACGTAAATATACCTATACATAATAATCAAATAAATTTACCTTTTCTTTCTATAGGTAACCAATGGCAACGAGGAGTCTCGGCGTGCGTGTAGAAGCGTTATAGTTTAGGTTTTCAAAAAAAGACTCAGCCTAGTTCTCTATAACCTTAGGCTCTTGATACCACTCTTTAACACCCCACCTAACGTACATTGGGTTGCGCAGCGGAATTAGCAATTGGGCGTTACTAAATAGCACCATTCACCAAGATAATAGAAAACAACCCAAATTAGACATTTTACCAAACATGTGTTCCATTATTAATCAGAGTTAAAATGCGTTAGGTCCCCACAGAATCGTAACCATCGTCTATTACAACATTTGAAAGACAATTATTTCAAATAAAAGACATTGTTTTAACACAATTTAAGACATAGTTTTTGAAAGACCGGAACACACAAGTAGTCTTTCCATAAATCCATCACACGCACGACACCTCCACGCCGTCGTTGCCTTCATCCTTGGTTACCTGGGATAAAACATGTTTAAAACGTCAACAACAAAGTTGAGTGAAATTCATAGAGTTTAAAATAATTAATAACAATCATCTTTGAACACATAATTAGTTCTCGGGAAAACAAAGCAACAAATGCAATGTATATCAACTTCTTTTCTTTCACGCATTAAGCTCATGACACCGAACGTTAACAGTACATATGGCATTTCATATGTTAAAGTGCCCCAAAACAAGGTATTATTGTCATATACCTACTACATTTCTAATTACAAAATGTCCGTTACAGGGTGCTCACCTACGGATTCATACCCCGGACAGGGTTGTCAAACCCAATAGATCTATTTAATGCATTAGCGTTCACCTCGCAAGGCAATTAACGGTTCATGAAATAAGGGACTTCGACAATACCAACTTATGCGGAAACAATCTCGTAATCGGGTCCAGCATACCATAAAATCATATGTGTTCGATTTTATAAAACAAACATGCATCCCCCTCGCGGGTTTTAAAACAATTAAAAGATTTAAATGCGAGGCTATGAACTCACCTTAAGCAAAGATCCAAATCAATCAAGCGCAAGTAACTTCACGTCTAACCGCGACCTATATAATACATATATAGCGGTACGTGACTAAAAGTATATTAAATCATATATTGCATACTTGCATTTATATATACTTATTACTATTACGTATATACAATCATATACTAAAATCTCCAAGTGCGACGCAAAACATTTCATCTTGACGCACTTAACAATATTATCACTTTTCCATAAAGTTTCTATTTTTAGAAAGTTTGCCGAAAGTAAGGATAATATAATCTGAACCTCATATTTCGTTATCAATTAACTAACATTACGAACCCTTTGCTTATTATAAACTTTATTCAAAAGTTTACGCAAGTTTGACTTTCAAAAGTCAAAGTTCGTAGTTGACTTTTTACCCCAAAAATACCCCGTTTTTAGGAGTTACAAGGCCCACCTTATATCAAAACGGACCTTAAAACATCCTTTATAATTTTCAAAAGCCTAAAATAGATTTCAGAAATTTCTCGACACGCCACGATCAAGTCAAACTTTCTGGTCAAACAAAGTCAACCCAAAACCCAATAAAACGACATTTTTGACATAATCCGACTATCAAAATACGCTTAATTAGACTATATAATTATACCAAAATCATCAAACCTTAATCACAATACACGCTTTCAATATTTTCCGCACTTGAATCATCTAGCAATAACCATATATATGTAATAACATCAAATTAAATCAACACATAAACATAAATAAGTGCTCACAAAGCTAGAACAAAAATCGATTTGGTTTCCCCCTTTTGTTGAACCGTACATACACCCAACCAAACAAACCGAACCTTTTTCAATACAACCAATTGCTCAAAACACTAATCTAGCAAAAATAAACATACCTTTATACTCAAAATCTTCAAGAATGAACCAAAAATCTAACTTCTTCAATACTTAGTGCATGTGGGTTTTTATTAGTGGGTTTTGTAGCTCTTGAAACAAGGATTAATAATATATAGGTAGATCGTTTTGTATGTCGGAAATAAAGTGGTGATGGTGGTTTTCTTATGGTGGCTGGTCGAAGAGAGGGATGAGAGGACAAGGAGAATTTTTTTCATAAAAGTGTTATATGTGTATATATGGTGCCTATTTATAGAGAACAACTTTAGAAACTTGGCAATTTAGGTCCCTCAATCCTTAATTTCTTTTAAAACTAGTACAATGCATTTCTTTTTATAAGTAAAATCGACCAAAGACTCGGGTTACACCACGTTTATAAATATTTTAAATCCGTCCCACCAATCTCACTTTAAAACGTTTAATAAATCGTTAAACCTTGTAAAATACGACCTTTAAACACGGTTTTTACAAAAACTCAGGGAAACAGCATAAAATGTAAAAATATCATATTTACGTTCTCAGGTAAGACAAAAAAAAAAATATTTTTTTTTTAACTTTTCTTTAGACGCAACAAACCATATAGAAACTCCAATTATACGGAATGAAATAAACGCAATGAAATTCTCATAAAACCTTATATAGAGAAAGTTGCATCCGAAGACAATATAGCCGATATATTTACTAAGCCTTTAAAACGTGAAGTATTTAATTATTTAAGATTATGATTAGGAATGATGGAACTTATCATGGATAGTGATCCTTCCTCATCCCAAAAATAATCATAAGCGAAAACTCTAATGAAGTAATTATTTATTATTCAAAAGATGTTAATTCTCATTACAAGTTCCAATTACAAAATTTTCGATCATGAACATAATCGAGATTAGAATTTTACTAGATAATGAAAATATCAATAAAATGACCATAGATATCTTCAAAATCTACATGTATGGTCAATACATGAAAGTTATGAAATCGATTGAAAAGGACGAAAAGAACAATCATCGAATTATAACTCACACTTATGTTGACGATGCTTTGTTAAGTCTAAATGTTCATAAATGATTGTGTTATTAGTAATGGTCAAACTTATGCTAAAAGATAACACACTCCTAGTAGGATCGACTACGTTGAAATTCCATCAAGAAATTCAAGACAAGTTGCACCGTTCACTCAAAATTTGGACGTCGACTCCGAAAATTATATCATGTACCCCTGATAGTATGTATAACACATTCCAATTGCCAAAAACACAACACTATATCTCAATTTGCTCAAAAATCAACTCTGTATGTATTTTTAGAAACTTGCGGACCACGGATCCACCATAGGTAGATCCGTGCGTTATTTAGGTGGATCTGTGTGTCACAGATCACGGGTAAATAACTGATTTTAAACAAATTGGGACCACAACAAGCATTAAACAAACACACTCACGAACTCATACACCAAAACCCTCAAACAAACATAACTCTAATCAGCAATTGGAGCAACTAATCTATAAGATCTTCAACAAATCATCAATATATAACAACTATTGTAAGTGATTTCATCTTATTTTGTATTTAATTTCATATCTAGGGTTTTGATTTTGATCAAATCACTTAATTTGGGGCTTTCAATTTTGTTTGTTATTTTCGTACAATTAGAACTAAGATATAACAATGTATAACTACTTTGATACTCAAAAAGCATAATTGAAGCAATTCGCCAATAATCAATTTTTGACAAAAACCCCAAGTTATGATTTTCAGTTCTAGGAACTTTTCAAAACAAGGGTTGTTTAACTACATTGTTAATACAACGCAAAAACTTTTTCTTCATGCATTAAGACTCTTGAATGTGTATACGAAATTCTTAACTCATAAGCATTGTTTGATTCCTTCATTTAGAGCAATATCAAACATAGGTTGTGAATTAAGATTTGCTTATTATTATTATTATTATCACTATTTTCATTTTTGTTAGAGTCAAGCAAACCGCACATCTACATCAAGTTCATATAAACACACTTACATTATAGTTTTCACTTATCGAGTCATTGCCATTTATAATAATCACATGATATTATCTAGATAAACAATTTGTCTTGAAGGACTTTGCTAGTCGAAATTATACATAGAAGGAAGGAATCATGGATATACACTTCAACACTCCGATGCATGGGGTCTTGATGAACTTGAAAAAACCCTAGAGCAAATTGAACCTTACAACTCACGTCTTCCTGTTCTTGATGATATCCGTAACCTAATCTATAAAAGAACCGTTCATGAAAAGATAGACAAAGAGGGAAACACCATCTACAAATTGCCAAACCAAATCGAAACAAGTGAGCTATTTGATCACCTTAGGCCTTGTGAACTAGTCATTAGGGAAAGCGTTTATTCTGCCATAGGAAATAAAGACTACACTCAAGCGGTTATTACTTTGATGTTGCATTGCTTAGAAAATAGACACCCCTTTAACCTTGCCTACTTCATCGTCAGAAGGATGTACTTCTTTAGGGATAGACGAGATAAAGTTCTACCATATGGCATGATCTTAACTCGTCTCTTTGAGAACCTTAAAGCAAACATGGTACAAGGGTCATTTGATGAATGTTATAAACTTGTCCCTAGGAAAATGTCCTCACTTAAGGCAAAACAACCTAAGAAACCTCCACCCAAAAGAACTAGGAATGTAGGAAAATCTAAACGGACTCAATTGACCGCCTCATCCTCAACTAAATCTCCACCTTCGGATAATGGAGACTTGCCTAGTACTAAGCTTTCACCTAGATCTTATCATAGGGCTCTTAAGGAAGATCATAACATGTCCAAGGAGCAAAGGGAGACAAGAAGGATGTTTAAAAACTTGGGTTAAGCGTTGCACAACTTTGCAAGGATGTTGAAGAAAGGATGTCGTTGAAGATTAACTTGTTTGTGAAACATTTTAATTGTCTTATTAATGTCTCTTTGGATTGTTAACTTGTTTACTTGAATTTGCATGCGTACACTAGACGTTGAAACTACGTACTCTCTTTATTATGCTATGCATTATAAATATCTAATCATGTCAATGTTATTTGGTAGTACAAAATATTACTTGCATGATAATTTGTTTTGTGTTTTGGGTGAAAAATGATGTTTTGGTCATTTTTGTTGATATTTGCGACCCACATATCCACCATATGGTAGATCTGTCTGTTGCTTTGGTGGATCCGTGGCTCATCCAGGCTAGGCGCCAAAATTCGAATTTTTTATTTTTAACTTTTTCTACTTTATCTTATAACCATGCTATATGATACTATGTGGGATCTTAAACCTTAAGATATAACATGTTCTCCATATAATCCAAGAACCATTATACAATTCATATCACCACTTTCTCCTTATAATCATCACCCTCAAAAACCATTCTCTTTACATTTTCACCACATTTCTCACATACAACCTTGCTAGTTCATAGCTATGACTAGTTTATCCAAAACAAATTCACCAAACTTCAAAAGAAAAACCGCAAGAATGAGTGTTAAGTATCCAAACTATGTCAATCTCACATCCTCAAGTGAAGAACAACCAAATGAGAGAACTCCTTCACCACCTCCTAGAAAGAAATCACTCTCACCACCTCAAGCTCCATCAAAATCAATCTCTAGAAAAATCACACACTACACCTCTTCATCATTACCAAGTGAGTCTCCAACACCAACCCATGTTGCACCACCACCTAAACTTCATTTTGTCATTCCAATAAAACTTGAACCTCAAGAACTTCCTCCACTTCAAGTGTCACCAAATAATCTTTATGTTCAAACCATGGATAATTGGCCAACGGTCCCCTTTAATCTATCACCACCACCACGTATCTCTAGACAACCTCCTGGTTTTCCAAATCCACCACTCGGATTTGAACCATTTCCATCAACCCAACCTTTGTTTGTTAACATTAACAACAACACACCTCTCCTCAACAACAATGCACCTTCACTAGAAAACATTCACCATCCACCACCAAATCTTGGAAATTAAGATTTTCCCAATCCTCTAAACATTTTGGATTTTGTTCATTCAAATGACATGTCTCACCTCCATAACATGTTTTGTGAATGTTGTAGCACCATAAGGCATGAAATCTAAATGCTCCGAAACCGTGTCAACTACATGTTCTCTTACATTCGACACCACATCGGCCCTTCATCACACCCACCTTACTTTTCTCATTACCCGCATAATCACCTCACCTCACCCCTTGGATTATATGGGAAAATGTTATCTATCCCAAGATTTAGGATTTTTAATTATTTGAGCTTTTTTTGGAGAAGAGAGAAGTACAAACACACTTATGAGAAAATAGGTTTTTTCTCACCCCTCCATGGAAGTATGGTAGGGGGTTTTTATAGTCATTGTGACACCTAAATATTATAACTTATCATTTATTAGTCCCTACGATGTCACACTATCAACTTAAACTATTGTAATTCAGATAGGTCTCACCATATTTTAAGGCTAACAATTCTTCCCCAATTTGGGGACATAGGGATTTAGGACTATCTGTTTCATTTATGTACACATTTCAACACTACATAAAGTTTCCAAGGCGATCTAAGTCTGTTAGATGTCTTTGAGATCTCCTTGTCTTCGAAAAACTTGTTACTCCAGCTTGGATCTTCCGGTGTCTTTACTTATTCTGGGTACCATTGTTAGTATGCATGAATGGATTAACGTCCCCTCCAATTCTGCAACATGTCTGAAATGCTTTCTTCATAGACTCCCTTTTTGGTGAAGTTTTTGAGAATCGAGTCTGTCCTCCCCAAAACCCAAATCCTGTATCTTAAGCAAATTCTAAAACTTTGTTATAGCGTGAACAATCTTCAAATCTGTTTGCAAGATCAGAAGTATCATATGGGATCTCATACAAACAGGGCTTTTCAGATTGAGCTTTCTTGAGGTACCTTGGATTAGCAAAGGTTGGTCTACCATTATATGTCGAGCATTTGGGTGCTAACATATGAATGGTCTGGATTGACTGATTACGAGTATAAACAATTTCATTCAAAAACTTTAATTGTTTGTCCATTTCAATCATCTTGTCAATATCTTTTTCTTCCTTAACCTTTAAATCCGAAATGACCTTACTTTTCTCTTTGAGTTGACCTTCAAATTGTGACTTTGTTAAAAGACTCTTTTTGACTAACTCATCATGCTTCTGATTTAGAACTGAAATTTCATAGGCTTTTGTTTTTAAACCTTCTTTAATTTCAATGTCTTTAAGAGCTAATAGTCCTAGAGTATCATTTAACTTTGTTTGAAGTATTTCATAATCAATCGTTCGGTCATTAAAGGCTATGTACTTCTCAAGCTCATTTTGTTTGTTCTGAAGTGCAATAAGACAACTATCCTGACAACTAGTAGCCTCCCCCAGAGCCCTACTAGTCTCATCAAGGTTAGTTTTGCACTCCTCTAGTTCTTGAGT
Organism: Tanacetum coccineum; assembly: GCA_026074375.1. NCBI lineage: Eukaryota > Viridiplantae > Streptophyta > Magnoliopsida > Asterales > Asteraceae > Tanacetum > Tanacetum coccineum. Next base: position 13,730 of record BQNB010075379.1, read on the forward strand.
CAATGATGCATTTGCTTTCTTTAATTGCTTTAAAATCGTTTTGTTTTCCTCAGTATCAAGAGTTAAGTTTGCAATTAAATTAGCAAGCGCAGCACGCTCATCAGCACATTCTGCAGTATTATTCTCAGAATGTTGTCTTTCATTGGCAAACATATTATTTTCATCATTGTTTTGTACCTGTTCCAATGGCTGTTTAGTTGAACTGGATTCTTCTGGTAAGACCTCCTGAATCTTTGCCATGAAACTGTAATGTGCTTCCAATTCCTATTTGTCAATCTCTTCATCTGTGTTCGCTAGCCAATCAGCTTGCTCAGCTTGCAGTGGAATACCGTGCTCAGCTTGTTTGCACATCATCATCTTTTCCTTGTGATACTCGTTAAGTCTTATAACAACGCTTAGGCTTCCTGCAATTCCTTTGCATAGTGGCTAAATCCCTTGCAGTTTAATAGCAATTTATCCATGTATGTTGCACTACCTGACTATTCCTACATTTCCTAGCCAGCAACTGTCATGTCCTTTGATTCTCATAACTGCCCTACTGATTGGTCGTTGTTTATAAAGAACCGTTGGTTGGGTATATTTAGTCGTTTTCCTGGGTTTGAAGAAGTTAGGAAGGTTGTTGTTGAGGGTTAGAGCTTCTTGAAATACTTTTTGCAAGGAGTGCCAAATTCTTTTGCATAACCGAAATCCCTTTAAGCTTGTTCAGGATCACTGTCTCTTTAGATACTGATCAGATTGAGGTGTAACTGGTTTGGCGATCTCCTTACCTTGTGTCTGGTAGAATGCACTTTGTCTTGTGTAAGATGATGTTGTAATTTGTTCTCTGAGGTTTTGGTACTATAGTAAATATCTGAGTATAGGTTGAGCAGCCGCAAGAAGTGCTAATAGATTTGCACTTTGGCTATTCTCGTCATCACGGATATCATTATGATTTCATTTTGATACAACGTCAGAATGTCAAAAAGTTTTGATATGGATGGTGTTCTATTTCTTTGATTGCATGACAACCGTCACAATCTGACCATTCTGGTTTGAAGATTGTGTAATGAAATTGACCGTCACCTTCATTGTAGTATCTGCAAGTTGTTCCATGTCAACTCATTCATCAGTTATAAAAACCGTGAGTAAATACGACTCTATGATTCTCCATGCTCGAGGAGTAAACTTCCCCAAATTCCCAGAAACAGATTGGTCTTACATCTGTACGTTCAATGATTCACCCTGTTGTATTCCTTTCAATGGCTATCACACCTCATTCCTTGTTTTAACAAGCATCCAACCAGTGAATAGATATCATACTCCAATACCAGTTAAAAAGTCAAGAAAATCGTGCTTCTTTTCTTAGACGAGAAAGTGTCGTTGTTCTCTTCTTGTGAGTCATGTTCACTATAGTTTCAATTGGTTTGTAATTTGTTGTATTCCAAGGATTAAACCTTTCCAATTGCAGCAACAGATTGAACTAGTCCAGTAGATGCACGTAGGGACCAGATAGATGCTTTGTCTCAGTTCCTCACCATTTGGTTTCGTGTCCAATGGTACCGTAGAAAACATGTAAATCTCCAATTGTTAATATCTTCCTGGTCCAACATTGGTGGAATAACCGATCTTTTGAACCAGCTGCCCAGTGAAATAATTATGCCATTTGACAATCTTTGAGGATGTATTGACTGGGATAAACATGATGAATGAATGGTTTTTTTTATTTTTTTGATTTATGAAGTTTGAGAGTTTATAGGATCTTAAGTGGATATGATGTATTGAAGTTGAGTTATTGAATACAAATAACGATCAGGGATTTACAAGTCACATTGATTAAAACCGATATAGAGTTTTACGGGATTGTTACAAAATCAAATAGAAAGCCATGAGTGAGTAAAATTGATTGGTGTTTAAGGTTTTGTTTGTGTGTGAATTGATTGTCTTTTAAGTTCCTTTTTGTGGTTAGTTGATTAATTGACGTCTGGAGTCGCATTAAATCCAAAGTCCTTCAAGTTTGTTTGTCTTGATGTTATGTTTTGATTAGACAATGATTAATAGATTCCCAAATTCAGGAAATTAGGTTTTCAAAACAAGGGTTTTCAGTGGACAAAACGCAGTCTTCTTTAGACAAAACACAACCAAGAAATGAAATGGACAGAGTCTCCCCTAGGCAAAACGCAATAAGGGTCTTTAACTAGGTAAACGCAATGGAAAATTTCAACCTGTAAAATCAACCAAAACGCAGAAGCAAAACAGAGAGGCAAAACGCAATAACCAAAACGCAGAGGCAAAACGCAGAACCAAAACGTAAGATTTTGAGGCAAAACGCAAGATCTTCTAGGCAAAACGCAAGATTTGTTGCGATTTGGGCAGCATAACGTTTGTACTTGCTTGCAAATATCAATGACTTCTTTGAGACAAAACACAAGAAGTCTTTGGGCAAATCGCAACGATGAAGAAAACGCAATCAAAACACCCCATCAGTGAGTCAAAACGCACCAAGCAAAAAATCAACAAACATTCTTGAAAGCTAACAAATGATGGTTTAAAAAAACTACCTAGTAATGATGCAAGGGATAGTTCTAAGCCCGAAATTACAAATCTTTAACACTTTTAACCACAAACAAAGATCAATCTTTGATTTTTCTTGCTTTTTTTTTGAACAAAAAATATAAACAATCCAACCCACGAATTCGATCTTGTTTAGCTACAAGAATCATACACAAATCCACTATAGCTCTGATTCCAATGTATGATCCCGGTTAACACTTCATATAACAATCAAGAATCTAGATCAAGAAAAGAGAGAGAGTTGATTTCTAGAGAGAAAGAGGAGAGAGAGTTGAGAGAGAAATTAGAAAAAGGAAAATGGAATTTTTATAAATGAACCAACTTACTTTTCCTTGGTGGAAAAGTTACTTATATACCCCAACACATTAAGTGACGTTTTCGGATAGTTTGACTAGACCCGGGGCTCGGGTTTGCTTAGGATTAAACCCAAACAGATACAATATTAGATTAACCATCGAGCCTGATTCTCCGATACATTTATAAATTCAACGTTAACGAATGATTGACCGAAGACATAAAAAACATATATGAACGAAACTCATCATGACGATCTCAATATTTTGAGGCTAACACATACTTAAGCACGTAAACAAGTATTATGTGATAAACATAATCAATAATTCAACAATAAATCAAGCAATCGAGATATAAACAAAACCAAACATTTAGATCTTTATAATAATGGCTAATACCCGAAGGTATTAGCCTTCAAACATCATAATTAATACAAGAGTAATGGCTTAGCCAAGGTAAACTAACCGAGTTAATGAATGATACCAAAAACTGAACGATTACAAAAGTATAAGAAATTACACGTTGTCTTCTATGGATTGGAATGCGTTGCAAGACCTCTTCTGCTCTTTTTCTCCTCTAAAAATCGACTTTTGTGGTTTAGGTATCGAGAATATGATTTAGCACACTTAAAACTCGTTTTTGAGTTTTCTATTTATAGGGTCTAGAGTCGGTTCGATACGGCGTATCCAATGTCTTAGATACGGCGTATTAGGGTTTCTTGGAGTAGGGACCACGTTTGATATCTTCCAGAATATTTACATATTATATTTCTAGTACGGCGTATTGGTCTTCTTTGGATACGGCGTATTGATCATGTTTCCTTCGTGGTCTTTGGTCAGTGTAGGCACAGATATGTCTTTCTCTTTATGGATATGGCTAATGTTGTTAGAACAGTAAATCTTCGAAACACTTTCATTTAACTCCAGAATGTGTGCCTTTTAGTCAAGTTTCACCAAGTACTCCATAATTTACTAAACCCTAAGGCAATTTTTCAAATTACAAATGATTAAGTAACATTATTTGCAATAATGATACAAAATGGGTCAATTACATGGGATAAATGATGCTATAAAATAGACGTTATTTGATGTCATCAAAGATACCACGAGCATTATAGATCACCACCTAGGAGAAGTAGTCTTTGTAAACCATTTGTAAGAAAAAGTGGTCTCGTGTATGATCAGGAACAAGGAATGGTTACTTTCGAAAAAGATAACGAGAAAATCTCATTTAAAATGCCTCATAAGATGGAAGCATTTAACCATATAGACTTTAAGGATGTAAATACCGATTCCATACCACCCTTTGTCCTTGAGAATAACGATGACCGTAGGAAAACCTATTACTCATATAGTCTGACTTTAAGACCCGAGTACAGAGAAGACAAAAGTATAAGCAAGGAAATTCGAGACCTAATTAAATTGGAAAGAAAGGCCAAGAGAAATAAAGGAGAAGTCAAGTAAGGACGTGTGACTTCGAGTCTAGCTACAAGACTCATAAATAAAGAAAAACGCTTCTTGGGAGGCAACCCAATATTTATTTTTCCCGCACTTAGGAGTGTCGTGTGTTTTAATTCTTTATTGTTTGTTTTATTATGTTTGAATGAATTTGGTAATCATGCTTTGTTTGTTTATAACTTCGTCTTATTTGCAATCAAAGGTATATTGCAACAAAATAAGTGTAGGGAAAAATATCTGGTTTTTAAGAACAAAATTCAAACATTTAAAATAAATTATTTAGATTAATTCGCGTCAGTTTTGAGTCATATGATTGTAATGATTAATTTTAGATTTTTATGCAGTCCTTTCTTCAGATTTAACTAATAAAATTGCGTGTAGGAAATTTCTCATTAAAAACGAAGAAGAATTTTTCACAGACATGGAACGGCGTAGGATTACACCAGACAACGGCGTCGCGTCTCCAGGAATGTAAAAATTTGAATTTTTATAGTATTTCTGAAAAATAAAATGTGCAATATTTAAAATTTGTAATTCTTTTGTAAACCTGCATAAACTTATGATTACATCATTACTCTCATCCTATCTTTACTGTTTTCATAGAGTCAAACCCTAAATTCTCGTTGTATTTATATCTATCCCACCGATTTTATGCTTGGTATAGTTGTCTTTGTCTTTGATTACAAGTTATATTTGACGAGAAGAAGCTTGGAAATTCTTAGGAAGTTTCATTGGATGATTTCTTAGAGGAACATCGATTTTAACCAGTTAGAACGCAGGTTTCTTCTCCATTATTGAGCAAACCAGGGGAGTACTAGTTTCTTTTCCTTGTTTTCTTATCCCTTTATTCGTTTTTTACGGGTACTTCTATAGAAACATTGGGGACAATGTTCAACTTAAGTGTAGGGGAAATAAGCCTTAGAAAAGTATCCTCTCATTGCGATTTAATTTGTTCCTTAAAATGTTGGGTAATATATCGAAACATAGCATAAAAAGGTAATTTTGACCCAATTTTTTTTTATGACACATACCGACGAAAACCAAGTATTAATAGCGTCTCATGGATATGAATGTGTATGACTAGCACAAAAACCCTCAAAATTCCACCCAAAAAATGTGAGGTTCGCCTTTAGATCTTTAGGAATTCAGGTATCCATTATTGATACCCAAGATAGTTTATACCTTTAGCTTTCTCGAGTTAAGGTTTGAATGCAGTCATATGTGTCTATTCCGTCGTTACGGATGTGTACGTATGGTCTTAGTCTCCTTTTCTAGAGCATTGGTATCGGTATTAAATTATATGAGTGTACCGGTAGTATTTTAAATTCTAGAACTTGTTTTTGTGATGCATCCCGAGATCGCATAGTAAGTATTAGGATTTGCTAGATAAGAGGCACTAGGATTAACCCATGTTTTAAACCATGTAGTTTTATATGTCACATACGACTACATAACTATCCCATACGCTTTGTCATGCACGACATTTTTATGTATATGCCCCTAGTACAACCCTTCGAGATTATCTTTTTTTCACGGTTCTCGTAATTTTCTGGTTAAGCCGAACTATTAATGAAGAGCATTGTCACCCACAAACCAATCATTACACCCAAATCGCCTTAGCCTACCTTGTATGTACTCGTTTTTAGTACATTATTATTTTAACCCAAGTTAATTATTTGAGTACACGGTTGCTAAGTCCTTATCCTTGTAAATACTGTTTTGGGACGATTGAGATTCATGGTAGTATTTATCTTATGAATAATTGGGGAATAAGTAATTTATTACCCCTAATAGAGCTCTATAAGCTCCATGTTATTTTGATCCACCTCAAATCGGGTCATTAGTTAGATTATAAATAATCGAGTATGTAAAAGTTCAAGTGTAGGGGTGTATCTATAAACCCCCATGATGTATTATATGTTTAAGCAATGACAAGGTAAAAGTGTACGGAAAAAATGAGAAAGAGAAAAGAAAAGAATCAAAAAAAAATTATTATATAAAAAATTAAAAAAATGTACGGGCTGCCATTTGCTTATGTTATGCTTATATTAGAGTCAAAAAAAGAAAAAGAAAGATTGGTGTAGAGTTTTGTAGAGTTTATATATTTTGTCCGAGTCTTTGGCTTATCAACCAAACCAACGTGTATTCTTATAAATAATTAGCTAACTGGTTTGAATATAATAGCATATATATATATATATATATATATATATATATATATATATATATATATATAACTAAAATACCAAATACCAAATTATAGTATAAGAGAAGTATTCCAAAAGGTTTTTAAGAAGATTACTTTTAACCAAAGTAAAATTCAAAACCTTCCCGAGTCGTATCCCGACGAGGCGTGAATTGAAAATCGAGGTTAAGTTCGTAATCGCGTGTTTGAATAATCAAGATTTTGATTTGGATTCTATTTCTACAAATAACATGCAAAAACAAACAAAGGCAAGCTAAAACGAAAACAATTAAGGTTAAAACACGAAAAATGATAACGGGATTCAAATCCCGAGCCTTAAAAACCTAAATTCTAAAATTTTAACCCTAAGAACGCAAATTTAATTTTTAACAGTCCTAAATGATTAAAAATAATTTTAGAAAAAAGAATTATATTTTTTTGACTTTTATTTTATTTATTATGAATTAAAAACTAATTTAATCTAAAAATATTATTAAAAATATTAAACTAATTTATAAAAAACTAAAAAATTCACTAAAAGTACTTTTAACTACTCTAAGCCTAGGAAAAATAGAATGGGGCAAACAACTTATTGGAATAACCTGTTAATAAGCTTAAAAGAGCTGAAAGCTTATTTGGCAAAAAAGGGGTTAAAAGAAAAGTGGTGTGAAGTTATAACGAAAAAGACCCAAGGGCGAGTTGGCAGTGTGTGATGGTGTTATGGTGTTGGTTGAGTGAGGGGGAGGTCGCAGGTTAAAAACCTGTGGCTTCCCTTTTTGAAAAACTTTTTTTTTGTAAATTTAGCTTTTGAAAAAGCTAAAAATAGTGAAAATAAGCAACTTTTGTAAAAGCACTTTTATTAAAAACTTAAAATAAGCCAGAGAAAAGCTAATCAAAATGATGGTTTTACATAAAAGCTAAAAAAAACTTTAAGTCCTAACTGAGTTTTCTTATAAGCTAGTATGAGCTCGAACCTAAGCTAAATAAGCTAAAAGTACCTCTAACCTAACCTAATAAGCAATTCTAAACAAAAATTAACCAAATCCAATAAGCCATAAGCTCAGAAATCAAATAAGCAGTTTTGGGGTGAAAGTTATAAAACAGCCTAAAAGGGCACTTTTAAGCTAACAATTAAGCTAGTGAACTAATAAGCTAGGGTCTAAAAGCTCAAAACAGATAAAGATACTACTATAAGAAACTCAAATAAGCAAAAATCAAGAAAAGTAAAATAGTTAATAAGTTAGAAAAATGAAATTTAAATGACAGAGTTGGATAAAAACTTAAAGGCTTTGATATCTAAACTAAGACATAACAAATAAGCTCAAATAAAGTTACAATCTAAACAAATGAGCACAACCGAGTTTAACACACTAATAAGCAGACTAGATCCAAAATAAGTATTCCTAATAAGCCATAAGCTCATAACAGTAATTAAGCTTTTTGGCTAAAAAAACTACTCAATTCAGTCCAAAGAGGTACTTTTAAGCTACTATTTAAGCTAGATAACCAATAAGCTAATTCTTCAAACCTCAAACAGATTAACTTTATCCTATAAACTACCAGAATAAGCCAAAAATAAGCATTTTGAAAAACTTATAAGCTAGTTGTGAGCTACTGAATATTGGTGTTTACACTAAAAACTATGTTTTTGGTTTTTCTAATTTTTTTATGCAAAATGAAATGCTACTTGCAGCCTAGAATTCAGATGACTAAATAAGTAGTAAACCACTAAATAAGCTTAAACAGATTGACTTTAGACTATAAACTAACTATGCTATTATTTTCATATCTTAAAACTAACATTTACTTGATTAAATTTAAGATTGAAAAGTGGATTTTAGACTTTTAAAACTGTGACTTAACAACTTATGACATATTTTATTGAAAACTCAATACACCATTTCAAAACTTTACCACATTACTTCTACTGCATTTAGAAACCATAAACAACACAAAACCAACACTTATAAGCTGTTTTCAAAGTACTTATCACATAAGCTATTTTAATAAGCTTAAAGTCCACAGATTCACACTAATGCTATATGAAACCTTAAAAACTAATTTTAACCTTTGTAAACATATGAAAATAGATTTATAAGCTAAGTTTAAGCTTATCAAACTTGGCTTAAGGGTCAAAAGGCCATCAAACAGTACTAAGTTAGTATTGCTTGTGCCAAACACCCCTTAACAAGTTTAAAAGGCATTTTTAAGCTTACAAGAGTGTTATACAAGTTGTTAAAAGCTAAAACAGATAAAGTACAAGTTATATTAGGATCTTTTATACACTATTTAACTATAAATAAGTAATTTACAATAAGCTATAAGCAAAAGTTATTTTTTGATTTTTTAGTAAATAAGAAATAAATAATCAATAAGCACTTTTTAAGCTAAAAATGAAAAGGAGAGAGTACCTTGCCCTTTGCTCTAAACAAGGGTAAATAAGCTCTTAATGAGCTGATCTACATAAGCTGGTAAAACTCATAAGCCCTTCTAGAATTGGCTTGTCATCCATAAAAGCTCTTTTTGAGTGATTTTTGGTAGATTTTAAAGACAAAACAGTTTTAAATAAGCAAGAACCAAAACAGTTTAAGGAGTAAGAAACTTAAACCTTAGTAAAGCTTTAGGTGAAGTGAAGCTTTAGGTGAGATCATAAGCTATTTTCATGGCTTAAAGCTTAAACAACTTAACAAAGGATCAAACACGAATTTCTTAAAATACCTCAAACTTTCATTAATACTTTAAAACGTTTACAATACTTGAAAGGAAATAAGCTTAAAAACTGTAAAAAAATACAAGAAAAAGAACACCCTAACCATGAGAATAAACCCTCTATTTATAGCCCAAAGAGGAAGCATCTAGGTCTTCAATCTGTGCTAGAGGTGTGTTTCTTGTGTGAGTGAGCTCGAAACCATCATCTTAGCCATCTATTTCGCTTTCTCTCCAAGTAGTATAATCTGAGCCCTTAATCTTTTGTCCTTGTCCCATCAGCCAATGGGTCTTCATGAGATTGCCATGGTAGACTTGTCTTCTTGCTGGGGTGGGGTTTTGCCTTGGGTGCAAGGTCGAACTAAAAGAGAAAGATGAATAGTAACAATGGCAGGAAAAGGTTTTAGGGGCATTGGGTATTTAATCTGTAACGGGTGTTAGGGGTTTAAGGACTAATGGTGTTAGGGTGTAAGGATTGTAGGGGCTTTTGCTGTAAAAGTCAGGGACTAGCAGTGTAAGTCCTTAAGGGCTAACGGTGAAAACCCCTAAGGACTAATGGTGCAAATACATTTAATGGGTTTATGGTTGAATGTTATGTTGGGCTTATATTTGGGCCGGGTTATATGGTTTTTGATTTGGGCTTTTTATAAAGGCTTAAAAGCTTAAAGCTTATAATTGATGATTAATGGGCTGACCCGACCGATTACCTTGGGTGCGGGTTGGCCCATTTAAGATGCACACATCTTTGGCTTCGATTCTAACTTTGACTTTTACTTTTCACGCTCTTTCCATTCTCGGGCTCAGTTTTGTCCTTTTGGCTTTGTTTTTGTCCTTTTTGTTGATATCTGTTACATGCACAGTATATATGCAAAACACACAAATACAATGCATTTTTGATATGTTTTTAGTCTTTTAAACTCGTTTTAATAGGTAAAAGGTATGTGTAATTAAGCACATACCAAAATCCCCCATACTAAACTATTGTCGTGTCCTCATGCAATGCCATAAGTAAACACTTAGAAAACCAAGAATCTCAATCCCCCTCGACTAATTACCTCGAAAAGTAGCTAAGTGTTCATCAAAGGGGATTAAAGAATCAATAGCTTTGAAAGGCCCCGTTTTGACCATTTTTAAATATTTACACTTATTACCACACATATTTTTGTATTTCCCCTCTTTCTTATTTTTTATACTTTTCTTTTTAACCAACTAGAATGTTCGGACTTTCATTATTTTCATAACCTTTAGGGTCATACAACAAGACGCACTTCAATCCTAAAATGCCCAAAAAGATAAATTCATCGTCCCTGATTTTTCAGTTTTCCCAAACCAAGCTTAAAAATGAAATCACCATTAAATATAAGTTAAGATGCTAACACTACTCATACTTGTAACTTGTGAAACTTTTCACTTCCCGCATATTATTAATATATTCTTATGTGAATGTGCTTATTTCGAATTTCAACCATGGATCAACCTTTTTAAGAAAATTGTAATATTTCTATGTGTCACACCCCTAAAATATCAGAGTATAATGGCAACCAAGGGAGTGTGACTTCATGATTATCATACTTCTAAGCAATACCGAACGGCCTCTAAATGAGACGTTTTAAGAAAACAGATCACTTGAATTAGGAAATAATAAATTGTTTAACATTCAGCGGAAGCATACAATAGATAATACTACAACATTGTTTCTAAATGATACAAGTGATCTTCGGATAACGGAAAATGACAGCAATGCATGAGACTTCAATTAGCATCTTCGTTCTTAATACTTGAGAAAACATTGCTAAAATGTCAACATAAAGTTGGTGAGTTCATAGGTTTGTTTAAGCAGAAATGTAGTGTTTGTGAATCACAAGATTTCATCCGCATATGACAATATAACACATACACAGTCATATAAATTGCATTACTATTGTCTAAGCTCATGACACCAAAGCGTTAACATATACTAATAATAAATGAATGCCCTTGCAGGTGTATAACCCGGGAAACCCGTGATCTGACTCAAATGAAACTGTGTTTGCTTGACTAATGTCAGTCCAAGACAAACAGGGATTGTCAATCCTGATAGATCTATCCATAACATTCGCGCTCACAAAGATTGACGGTTCATGATAATTCGGGCAAATAGCAACTTGGGTTAAATCGGGACTTAGACCAAATCAGTAATGAGTAATTGTACTTGTATTCACATGTTTAAAATAAGTAATGTTCTCACCCCAAAAGATGATTTAAAACAGTAGAGTAGGGGCTATGAAAACTCACCTTGTCAGATAATCGCCTAGGACAGATAACGGTTCAATATACGTCAAAGAGACTCAGTCAAACACCTAAGTAATTATGACAAAGTTTGAGTTTACATTCTAAAAATACTAAATGCATGAACTGGTTAATGCAATTGGGACGTAAGGGTATGGTTGTTTATGAGTTAAAGCGTTGATTAAACCGTTGGTTCTAATGTGACTTTACAACTACAAGTATGTACAGGATTATTATGCGTCGCACTTATATTTATAAGTTTGTGTGATCTAAGGAAATATAAACATTATTTATAAGTTACCAGTTTTTATATTTATCGCGTTTATTTATTTACTTCGAAATCGTTAATTAATTTGTAACTATCAGATTTATATTTCACGGTTCGCTCGAGTATTCTTAGCGTTAAATAAGTTTTATAAACCGCGCTTGAATTTACTTACCGATTTTAAGGACTCGGTTTCGTTGTCACAAAATTTAAGTCATTAAAACGCTGTTTAGTATTTCACCCATCGAATAAACATTTTTCGTTAATGAACTTTTCAATCTTTTAGTTTCGGTGCAAGCGACTCAAGACATCGAAATAGATTTAATAAAATGAGTTTTGCACAAGTGACAAATAGAAGTCACATGTATTATTTTATAAAGCATCATGATATACATTTGGCCTTACACTTCTTGTTCTTTTCTGTTTTTCTGTTTCCCTGCTCACGACCCAACAGTGGGTTGACAACCACTGTTGTGGTGTCTTTGTCTTTCACCCACGCACCCATAACAACTTATATATAGGTTCTTCTCGCTACTTTGCATGGTATTATTTCTATAGAGAACATACGAAGGTCGAAATTTGAGTGATAGGGTGTTTCTCGCGGCTCTCTTGACTGCTCAAAATAGCAGCGGCATGCAGTGGAAAATACACTGTTTCGACAGTGGGTGCATGAGCACCATCATATGGGTCACGAGTTCATGAGGCCTAGGTTGCAAACCAACGAGCATATTGTGCTCGTCTCTGCGTGCTTCAAACAGCGGGCCAGCCGCGTGTGGCTTGACTCAGGTTAAGTGGGTACGTCCCTGGGTGCAAACCGAGACCACCACATATGGGTTCTACAACTAAGCATGAAACCTTGGGTATTGCTAGTGTTAGTGAGCCCGTGAGTTACATTACATGCGTGTTCTGAGTTAGTGAAGTTTCATTCAGGTTGTTTGTTCGTTTTCCATGCATGCCCCGTTATTATTTCATGTGTGAAATTTCCCGTGGTCTGCTATCTATTTTTTTTAACGTATGTTACATTGTTTCGTTTACATCTATACATGGCACGACTACCTTCATTTCATGCGTGTTTATATGTGAACCTTGCATGGTTCTTATCATGCAAGTCGTGTACACGTCGTGAAGAAGAAAACCGAGGTTTGTTAACTACGAGTAATGACATATGAACGTTAATGTACAAGGACAACTTACCGAGGTCCGAGCTTGTTGGAAGATGGTGAGAAGGAAGAGATGGTGGTAAGATTTGAACTTGGCTGCTACTTCTCCTAAGGCCGACGCCTTCCACGAAAGTCTTTACTCAAATCGTATCGTTTAACTTTTGTTTTTCAATATTTAGTTGTGATAGAATAGCTAGTGCATGGTTCCTCGTTTTATACTCGTTTTGTGGGATAGATTACTGAAATATTGCATGTGAGTGAGTACTATACGCGTTGTTGAATCACAATGAACTTTTATAATACTGTTAGCTATCATTTCTCTTTTGTAATACTATTAAAGAATATTACTATTTCCTACATTTCAATTGTATCAGATTGCATGATACGTATCATGTGAATGGAAAGTTTCAAATTGATAAAGTAGTAGGGTAGTGTGTGTAAGGACTAGTGATGATGATGTTCTATTATTTTGCATATGTATACATATCTAATATTAGACTTTCATGGCATATTGTTATTAAAGTTGTCATGTGAGTATGCATCTGATGTAGGATCCTATAAGTATATGTGTGCAGTTTATTTATCGTTGTTGAATTACTCAAAGTTGTCATAGTTATAAATTTGAATGTTGGTGATTTTATAAAGTAGTATGAGTAAATAGTCTCGTTTCACCAATGGGAAATAAGTATGGTTTTTATCGTCGCGCGTTCTAAAATATCCTTTTAGACGTAGAGTAATAACGGCGATATTCGCGTGCAAAATAAATTTTTCCATGACAAAAGCAATGCATTGACGATCATAATACGACTTCTCGTTGAATTTAATGGTAAGCTGGCAAGCTTGCAGTACATGGCTTTTACTTAATGGAAAGAGAATTAAATTTTCTTACGGGGTGCCACACTATGCTTCACGTTCCACCCAAGAATTATGATTTTGAAGGCGAGATCATTCCATGTGGCGACTTTCTTCTCGGCATATCCCAACCGAGACCGGCTTAGGTGACCAGGCTTTTGACACCCCACAGAGAATAGTATCAGAACTCACAGACCTTCAGTTTCAAAAACTCTTAGGCTTCCCATTAAATAAATAATTCATTTAGAAAAACCATAACTTAAAATGAAATAGTCTTAGTTCAAAAGCATATTTAAATTTAAGAAAAAGAGATTTTCTCTAAATTTATTAAATCACGTATATTACACTTAATATAATTATACATCCTTTAAACGAAGGAAACCCTCGACCTTTTTGAAGGCTGCAACATCGGTTGTGAGCCGGCAAGATGCAGCAAACTTTTATCAGTCTCGGATAATTACTATGTGCCTTATTTAGAAGACTGCAACATCGGTTGTAAGCCAGCAAGATGCAGTAAACTTTTATCAGCCCATAGTTTTTATTATTATTATTATTATTATTATTATTTATTTTTTTAACACTTTATATTACCACGATATAGAGAAAATTTCTCTTTAAAAAATTTAAGTATAAATTTGAACTAAAACTAAATAAATTATTATTATCGACTATACTTCAAAAATTGTTGATTTAAGTTTAATTTTCAAAAAGAGCACCTATTATTAGTCTGGATAGAAGCTTATGGGAGAAAAATCCACAAACTACACTTATGAGCTCTTAACTAACTCTATCATTTCTTGTTCTTCGCAAATTTAAAATCTTTAATAAAAATATCCGTGAATGCTTAGTCAAATTTATAACGGTTAAGGGACAAAGCTAAGAGCTCAACACGCTCGATCGAGTCAAAATTTATTCTTATTCTACCCAGCAGGAAAGTCAACATTGTGATAAAACACTTATTTTATTTTTGAAATATTTTATTGTTATTCATTTTTTGGTATTTTGGTGGTAAAAACGAGATTACGTGAAAACAACGACTGCATGCACAATCAAATCGATAGATCCCCCCATACTAGAATTGAACATTGTCCTCAATGTTTTAAGAAGGGTCTCTACGTAAATCTAAATCCGTTTATTAATTATGCTCAAAGATAGACGTTAGTCGATAAGATTTAGGATATTGGATTCCTATAATCATGCTAAGGATTGAAGCTCGAGTGGACGATAGACAAAACCACATGAGAGCCTTCATAATCCAGGCAATCCTGGACATACAACACAAACCACGAAACACGAGAAAGGAAGAGGCGAACCTCCTCACGTCACACTTATTCACTATTACTATTATAATTATATTATGATAAGCATGGGTTGCCTCTTACAAAGCGCTTGTTTATTAATGAGTCACTAAGCTTGACTCGTCCCCGAATTTAGTTGTCTATGGGGAAGGTTTGGAGATATGGGACAACCCTCGGTGGTATGTCCCCTCCAAAATAGTGTTTGAGTCTATGACCGTTCACCTTGAAGTTTGGCCCGTCGGTTTGAGATAACTCGACGGTACCATAAGGGAAAACTTGAGCAACGGTGAACGGTCTGGTCCAACGGGTTTTGAGCTTGCCCGAGAAGATCTTTAATCGAGAATTGAAGAGAAGAACTCGATCACCAACGTTGAAAACGCGGTTCTTAATCTTGGAGTCATGAATCTTCTTCGTTTTCTCTTTGTAGATTAAAGAGTTCTCATAGGCTTGATCCCGGAGTTCATTTAATTCATTCAATTGAACTTTCTGGTGATCACCCGCGGTCTTAAGGTCAAAATTGCAATGTTTCAAGGCCCAATAGGCCTTGTGTTCAAGTTCGATAGGAAGATGACAAGCCTTTCCGTACACTAGCTTATAAGGAGTGCACCCGATGGGTGTTTTGAAAGCGGTACGGAAGGCCCATAAAGCATCATCTAACTTATCAGACCATGAAGCACGGTTTTCACCTACGGTCCTTTCCAAGATACGTTTCAAACCACGATTTAAAACCTCCACTTGTCCACTTGTTTATGGATGATACGCGGTAGAAAGACGGTGAGTAACACCATACTTAAGCATGACATTTGCAAATTGGTCATTGCAAAAGTGAGTACCGCGATCACTAATAATAGCACGAGGAGTTCCAAATCAGGTGAAGAGAGATTTCAAGAATTTTACGACAACTCGAGCATCGTTAGTGGGGAGCAATTTTGCTTCAACCCATTTAGACAAGTAGTCAATGGCCACGAGAATGTACTTGTTCCCTCGAGAAGACGAGAACGGGCCCATGAAATCGATGCCCCACACGTCAAAGATCTCGCATACTTAAATTGCATTTTGGGGCATTTCAACTTTTTGCAAGATTTTGCCTTGACGTTGACAAGCGTCACACCGTGTGACCAAGTCATGGCATCTCGGTAAATAGTCGGCCAATAAAATCCGGAATCAAAGACTTTCTTAGCGGTGTAGTTTTGCACCTGATTCCCCGGTGGGTCCATTATGGGCAAGCAGTGGATATCAATGGCTTCTGACCCAGTAAAACATGTCTAAAAATAATCACTTGATCCGCACCAATTCTAAACAAGTAGGGGTCATCCCAAAAATAATGCTTAACATCCTTAAAGAATTTTTTCTTTTGTTGGGACGACATCCCTTTCACTACAAAATTTCCCGCATGGAAATTTGTAATGTCGGTAAACCACGGGGTACTAGAATCACCATGAAAAGATATTATTCTGAGGGTCTCAAGAGGAAATGTTTTGGTAATTTCCTTTTTCTCGAGATCACCTTCATGAGGATTTTCTAATCTAGACAAATGGTCGGCCGTGAGATTCTCCGCTCCTTTTTTATCACGAATAATGACATCAAATTCTTGAAGTATAAGAATCCACCAGAGCAATCTCGGTTTAGCATCTTGCTTAGTAAGAAGATACTTAAGAGTCGAGTGGTCCGTATACACTATCGTCTTTGATAAGACTAAGTAAGGCCAGAATTTCTTGAAAGCATACACCACGGCTAATAATTCTTTTTCTGTAGTCGTGTAATGTGCTTGATCATCCGTCATGGTCTTACTTGCACAGTGTATAGGCTGAAAATGTTTGGTCTTACGTTGCCCCAAGACTGCTCCTACTACATAATCACTAGCGTCACACATTATTTCAAATGGTAGGTCTCAATCGGGGGCAACTAAAATAGGGGCTTCGGTTAACTTTTTCTTAAGTATATTAAAAGCTTCAAAACATTCTTTCGAGAAAATAAATGGGGTTTCTTTTTCTAGAAGATGGGTCATTGGCCCGGCGATTTTAGAAAAATCTTGGATAAATCAACGATAGAACCCGACGTGACCTAAAAAATTCCAACGCCTTTGACGGAAGTCAGATGAGGGAGTTTAGCTATAACATCAACTTTAGCTCTGTCGACCTTTAAAATCTTATGGCCGAGGACAATGCCCTCTTTAACCATGAAATGGAACTTCTCCCAATTTAGAACTAAGTTGGTTTCTTCGCACCGTTTGAGCATTTTGTCTAAATGGGAGAGGCATGCAGAGAAAGAATCCCCGAAGACTGAGAAATCATCCATGAAGACCTCCATTGTTTCCTCGATCATATCGTGGAAAATGGCCATCAAGCACCTTTGGAACGTGCCCGGAGCATTACATAAACCGAAAGGCATACGTCAGTAGGCAAACGTCCCATAAGGGCAAGTGAAGGTGGTCTTCTCTTGGTCTTGCGGGTCAATAGGAATTTGAAAATATCCAGAAAATCCATCTATAAAACAATAATATTCGTTCCCTACTAAACGTTCTAGCATTTGGTCCATGAAAACGGAAAATGGTCTTTATGAGTGGCATCATTAAGCTTTCGGTAATCAATACAAATGCGCCATCCCGTAACTAACCTAGTGGGTATTAACTCGTTATTTTCGTTTTCAACTACGGTCATGCCACCCTTTTTAGGCACACAATGAACGGGGCTCACCCACGGACTATCGGAGATAGGG